>JAJOOR010010346.1:0-42483 GCA_036250505.1 Solanum acaule | reverse complement strand
AGATGTTGATAATTATAATAAAACTTAAATCAAAATCAAATTAATACTAATGCAAAAAGAAAATCAATTCAACACTAAGAATGACAATAATATTGAATATTTGTTCTTTAGTTTTAGATTGGTTTAGACAATTAAATTACATAATCTAATTTTAATTTTCCTTAAATATTTAGTAATGTAACTAATGCTTATTAAACTTATTTTAGCATGATTTAGTACTTTTAAATTATGATCATTTTCTTTGCAATATTTATTTTATATGATGATTTCATTATTATTTTTTATTGAATATTTTAGTGTCATCAGTACTCATCTCATATTTTGTGTTATTTTCTTAAGAAACACCTTAGATAATTGTATTTTGGTTGGACTAAAGAAATATTTGGAGCACAAGTTAATTATATGTTTGTATGCAAACTTTACCCAAAAAATCCAAAAATCTGAGGTTTATTAGTTTGGTTTGATTTATAAATTTAAAAATTCGACACAATGATTTGGTTTGGTATTTGAAAAACCTGAACCAACCCGAGGTTGAAAAATTCGAAAAAATCCAAATTTTATTAGTTTGGTTTGGTTTATAAATTTAAAACTTTTACACAAATAATTTAATTTGATATTTGAAAAATCCGAACCAACCCGGTCATGTACACCCCTAGGCTGCCATCTATATAAAATCGATGCTCATAAGTTGGGAAGTCCCCTATTTATTTTTGGCACAATATATCGGAGAGATTAAGTCATTCGATGTTTGGTTTTATAAACTTCAGTATAGGACATGAACATAAAATATATGAATAACAATAATTTTTATAATATTTCTTAATTATTTCTATCACATCACTCGTGATTCGTGAATGTGCCTGTGCTATCATCTTGAGTGGTCGGTAGCGTTTACATTACAAGGAACGTAAATATTGAAAATATTAACATGGGGAATCATCCCGAGTAGTATTATATAGTCGAATATGGTAGCTTTATATTTGTGTAACGGTCCTCTTAGTCTTTTTTATGAATTTTACCATTTTTTATTTTAACTCTTTTAATAACTTTTATAAATAATTTATGACTTGTGGGAATGAGTGACATGATTCACGAATTAAATAAAGAATTATTTTATTGCTTATAATAAAGAAAAAAAGAGAGAAGAGAAAATCAGTTTTTTTAAAAGAAAATAGAAAAAAAGGAAAACTAAAATAATGGCAAGAGCCCAAATTAAATAAGAAAAAAAGGAAAAAAAGAGAAGAAAATATATTGAATGGAAAAAGGTTATATTTGCCATTATACTCTTAGAAAAGGGTCATATTTACCCTTCGTCATACCTTTTTTTGATATATTAGCCCTTACCATTCAACTTTGGGCTTTCCCTTGTACAATTAAGTATCATGTCGCCATTTTTATTAGCCTACATGGCGCTTACATGGCTCTATGTGTATATATTTTTATTTATTATAATGAAAAAATAATTTTCTATTTAGTATTATATTCTACCCAACCAATGTGAAGACTCATTAACCCTAATTTCAATACCCATCCTTCACATTAATTACTTTACCAATCAAAACATCAATAATACAGAGACAATTGCCTTTTCCGTCGCTTTACAAAATGTCAAAAAACACCTTTTTATCCAGATAAAAACTTGTTTTACCAAAGCGTCCACAGTGTATATGGGCTAATCAGCCTATTGTCTACTTAGGAAATTGTGCTACTATCTCATCACTATAAATTTACATTCTACAGACAGTTTGGTTAGAAACACTCAGCTAAACAAAATTGCAAAATAAGTCCAAAAGGTATCAACTTAAGAGAATTACTCCAAATAGAACTGTATAAAATTGAATCAAAAACCTATTAAGAGGCATACATTCTCTTATATCATGTTTGAAGGGATGAAGTAAATGCAGTGAGAGATAATATATTATGAGAATCTATTGCTTCGAGTATGTAATCATATACTGTTTCTAGTCTTTTATAATGATATTGAAGCCTGAAGCATTAGTTGAGGTTGGATGGGAAAATAGATCTTATCTATCCTACACAAATTGCATAAATATTTTTGTCTCAATAAATTTTTCTCTCGGATAGAAAGGTGCTTCTTTTGACATCTTGTAAAGCGACGGAGAGAAAACTGAAGACAATTGTCTCTATATTATCGATCTTTTGATGGGTAAAGTGATGTGACAGGATTTTACTTAATGGGTCTTCACATTGGTTGATCGAATTTTACTAAATGGATCGGATATAATACTAAATAGAAACCAATTTTTAATTATAATAAAAATATATATACACATGGAGCCATGTAGGCACCACGTAGGCTAATAAAAATGGTGACACAATACTTAATTGTAGAAGGACAAATATGTGTTCAAAATTGAATGGTAAGTGCAAATATATCAAAAAGTATGAAAAAGGGTAAATATGACCATTTTTTAAAAGTATAAGGGCAAATGTGATCATTTTCCGTATATTGAATAGCAGCAATGCTGCAAATAGAAAGAAAAATAAATGCACGCAGTTAGCAGAAAACGCAGAAGAAGAAAAGAAAAGAAAGAGAGAAAAAGAAGGGAAAGGGGAAGAAAAAATTTGGGATTTTCATCACAAAGCGTTAAAGTAATGATTTTCGTCCTTTCCATGATATTTTTATGTGATTATGAATTGATTTTTAGGGTAGAAACGTGTAGAATTTGAGCTGAATTAAGAAAAGGGAAAAGGGTCAAAATACCCCTCAACTTTGTTTTATTGGTTGACTATACCCTTACCGTTAAAACGAAGTTATTTTTGCCCCTGCCGTCTACAAACTCGTCACATTTACCCCTCAATTGGATGGAAACCCCCAAATCAACAAAAATAACCCGATTTACTTAAATTAACCAATTTTAACCCGATTTCGATCCATCTAATAGATGACCCGCTTTGTTCATCTTCATCTTGAGATCAAGGAAAAAAACAATGGAGGAAAATACATTTTCAAAGACATGAATAACATTTTCATAACCTAATGGAATTAAGTAAATACAAGTAAGCCTAAAACCTCAACTTCCCCAACCTTCCTACTTCCCAGACGATTAAACCCATCGTCGCCGTAATCACTGTTTCGGCACCATTACAAAGCCCAAGCAATTCAGTCAGAAGCTTTTATGTCATAATCATGAGATGTTTCAATCGATTTATTTCTAATTCTCTGTATCACCGTTCCAGAACTATTTCCACATATCTAACACCTTATGTGCATTCACAATTCCACAGTCCAAGATTCAAAAAATTTCTGAAACCCATTTCTACAGCTTTACTAAACCGTTAATTAGTTCAAATTTCACAACATCAGCTCACGAATCAAAGTTGGCTCCATCAGGGAGAGTATCAGCGATAGTTAATGAGATTTCGAATTTAACTTTGCTGGAAGTATCGGATTTAGGGCAGGTTCTAAGAAAGAGAATGGGGTATTGAAAAGATGCATGTAATGGCATAATGATGCCCGAGACGTGAGCTGCGGAAAAGACGAAAAAGAAGAATGTTTGATTTGAAGCTCAAGGAAGTGATGAAGATGAACATTAGGAAGTAGGAAATAGGGAGACAGATAAATTAGGTTAAAAATGAAGATGAACATAGGTGGGTTGTATCATTTGATGGGTCGGGTCGGGTCGGGTTAAAATTGGTTAATTTAAGTAAATCGGGTTATTTTTGTTGATTTGGGGGTTTCCATCCAATTGAGGGGTAAATGTGATGAGTTTGTAGACGGCAGGGGCAAAAATAACTTCTTTTTAACGGTAAGGGTATAGTCAAACAATAAAACAAAGTTGAGGGGTATTTTTGACCCTTTTCCCTTAAGAAAATATAGCCCTAGGGTTCTTAGAACAAAATCTTGATTTGGGGGTCGAATAACGATCTATTTTAGCTGAAATTTTGCATGCGAGTTTGTTTTTATCAAGGGTAAACATAATCTAATAGAAAATTTCAGATTCAAATTTGGTGGATCAAGATGACTTTTTTACTCAATTTTCGAGTTGAAACTAAATATAGTAATATGAGTGTCATTAGATTTGTATTCTTATTGTAACACCTCAGACCTCAAAATGAAGAAAATCCTAGTTTTCAGAAAAACTTGTGCCAGTACCGACGGAACCACCCATGGACCGTAGGTGGGGCTCCGTCGTTGAGGCCCAAATGTTTATGGTCTCTGACCCCACCCATGGTTGACCAGGATGGTCCGTGGTTGGACCTACGGACCGTAGGTGAGGGTCAACAGCCAGTTGGAGGGAATTGGCTGTTGGGTCAACTTCAAACGGTCATATCTTTTAGCACAAAATGCATTAGGTGGCCCATGACCTATCAAATGAAAGATAATTGAATCATCTTTTCAATGTCACTGAGTTTGCTAAAATCCCATCTTGGAGAAAAAAGTTATGCTCGTTTTAGTGAAACATTGTCGGGCAGAGCTTGACCGACGACCCCTACCGACGGTTGGTAGGTCGACCAACGGTCCGTAGGTCCCTCCGTGGATGGCCTTCGTTAGCTTTAAGTTAGGGTCATTTAGGTCTTATTCCTATGGGTTGAGGCCCTTAAACTGCGTCGTTTAATGACTAAACTACGTCGTTTTACTCAGTTTAAGCCTAATAACTTAGTCAGACATATCCAAAACCTTTATTCACCTAAAATTCATCAAACTTAGAAAAAAAAAAGGAGAAAAGAGGTGACCCAACCCTTCCAAGAACGCAACAAGTTTTCTTCAGTTCCAACCCCGAAATCAAAGGATTTCTCTGTAGATTTCGTCACCAGGTATGTGGGATTTCATTGGTGGATTCCTTTCATCCACTAGGTTCCTAAATTTCAGTCAGAATCTCGATTCATATGTCTTGTTTAGACCTAGGATTTCTAAAACTTTAGATATTAGTTGTGATTTAGCTGTTAGAATATTCTTAATCAGATTATCATGTTTTATTGGAATCGTTGCTTAGTTCTTTACATGAAATTCAGAACCCTTGTTGTGTAAATTATCTTAGTTCATGAATTACACATGCTAGGTCAGTTAAACAAATATACATGCTTCAGTTTTTGAATGTCACATTATCAGTATATAATTGTTACATTATCATATTTTGCATGTTAGTATTTTGAGCTATTCATCATATCAGTATTTCAGTCATAATGTGTCATATACATATCCAGTTGGGAGTACGCTTAGCACCGAGTGGATTAGGGTTTTAGCGTACCCTCATAGTCCTAGAACTACATGTCTCTATAGGTTAAGTCCCCTCTGTGGGCATCCGTTTTAGTGATCACGCCAATCATGCCTTTATACCCCTGGTAAGGTATATCAGACCTTTTGATGGGGTGTATACATCGGACACCACGATTAGCTCACGTGGTGGTTATGTCAGTTACTAGTAGCTCCCACAGTCAGACTCTAGGGCATTTAACTAGGTTTTTTAGTTATATATCAGTATTCAGTGTCAGCATGTTATGTAATTGGTCATTGCATTCAGTTAAGTTATTTTCAGTATATTTTAGTATTTCCATTATGTTCAGATTATATCATTTCTCAGTTATGCTTTGTTCAGCTTATATGTTTGTTCAGATTTTATCCTATCATGCATGTTCAGTACCTTCCAAGTACTGACGCATACTCTGCGCTACATCTTTTCATGATGTAGGTTCAGGTCCTCAGCATTCAGATCACGCATAGATCGATTCCCAATCCACATTCTGCAACTTCAGTGGTGAGTCTTTATACTTTGAGGACAATAGACATGTCGTCAAATTTAGTCTTTCATTTCAGTTTCAGCTTTGCTAGGGTTAGTTGGGAACATGTCCCACCAACTCTAGTCAGTTAGAGGCTTTTTCAGACATAGTATTAGATTCAATATTAGTTTTTGAGTGATTGTTCAGTATCACAAAACTCTTAGTATATTTTATATATTCAGACCAGTATTGGGTATTCCCCATCATTCAGTTATCTCATGATTTAGTTTCCACATTAGTTCATTTTTTTCATATATATGTTCAGTTTGCTTATGATATGCCAGCTTAGGGTTAGCTTGGGGTCACTCGTGATCTTAGGTCCCGTGTTTACGTCATTGGGGTAGCCTCGGGGTGTGACAAACTTGGTATCAGACCATTAGGTTTAAGAGTCCTAGGATGTCTGAAAGACGCACTAAATGGAGTCTCTTTCATGGGTGTGAAGTGCACCACATCTAATAAGAGGAAGGCTACAAAGTGTTTTAAGAAAACTTCACTCTCTTTGTTACTCTTATCGTGCGTGAGGTATGATCCAATTTCCTCGTACTAATCCGCCGTTATGCACTTAAGATCATGCCTCCTCATAGAGTTTACGCAAGGAATGCTAATGCACACAATGCTAATGCACTTCCTCCAGTCCAGACCTTGCGGTTTCGAATGTAGAATTTTGAAATGCGATCCAACTCTTAGCTAAGAGTGTATCCAATTAGAATAATCAGCAGCCCCAGTTCCTACTAACACTAATGTTGGATCAGCTGCCGCTAGAGTTTGAGATATTGTTAGGATGAATCCACTTGAGTTTTTAGGGTCACAAGTTGGTGAGGACCCACAAAAATTCATTGATGAGGTTAATAAAATCTTTGGAGTGATGCAAGTGACTAGTAATGATAGGGTGAAGCTGGCATCCTACCAGTTTAAAGATGTGGCTCACATATGGTTCACGCAGTGGAAAAACAATAGGGGCTACTTTGTCTTTGGTAACTCTTTTTATAGCAATAAACTTCGGTGTTAGTCGAGAAACTCTCTCAAAACCCTTCTTAGTCTATACTTCAGTTGGTGACCCAGTTATAGCTAGACGGGTATATAGAAATTTCCCTGTCACAGTCTCTCAGAAAGTCACCTCAGTAGATCTTGTAGAGTTAGAAATGATAGATTTAGATATCATTCTAGGCATAGATTTCGATTGTAGAACTAGGATCGTTCGGTTTTAGTTTGCAACGAGCCGATCTTAGAATGGAAGTGTAGTATCTCAGTGCATGTAGGTCGATTTATCTCTTACCTTAAGACCAGAAGGATGATCTCTAAAGGGTAGTGTAGCACATGTTGAGGAAAAAGGAAGAAAGTAGCAAAAGATGTTCATCGGCTTGCTCACTTAGGAGTTAAGTCTTACGGATACATCAGATGGTGGTGTGATAGCCCAGAATAGATCGGAATCCTCATTGGTAGCGGAGGTTAAGGAAAAATAGGACAGTGATCCTATATTACTCTAGTTGGAAGGTGCAGTTCATTACCAGAAAGTAGAGGTTTTCTCTTAAGGGGGAGATGGTCGTTTATGTGTTCCTAAGGTGGATGAGTAGGTGAAGCAGCTTGATTGGGCTAGATTCGTTACATGATGCTATGATAAAAGTGCAGTGTATCAGAGATAGACTTAAAATAGAAGTCCTATGTAGATATAGGGAGAAAGAAGTTAGAGATTAAGGTAGATGATTGGGTTTTCCCAAAAGTATCACCTATGAAGGGAGTGATGAGATTTGACAGACTTGGAGGAGTCAGTCCGTAGAGGGAGCTACTTGGGAAGTAGAAGCAGCCATGAAGTCTAAGTATCCTCATCTCTTTCCTTACAATTCCGTTTCAACTTGAGATAATAGTTTCCTCTCCATTTTCTCAGTTTACTCGTGAGTAAATTCAGTCTTAGTACCTTGTTCCTTCAGTTGCACTTGTATTTCAGCATATTTGCATGTTCTTGGCACTGAGTTCAGTTAGATATCAATTTCTAATACTTAGTGGTAGGGATTGCATCTCATTCCCTCCATACTCAGCTTGTTTAGACTTCATTTGAGGACGAATATTCCCAAGGGGGAGATAATGTAACACCTTGGACCTCAAAATGAAGAAAATCCAAGTTTTCAAAAAAACTGGTGCCAGTACCGACGGAACAACCCACAGACCGTAAGTAGAACTACAAACTGTAGGTGGGGTTCCGTCATTAAGGCCCAAATGTTTATGGTCTCTGACCCTACCCATGGTCGACTAGAACGGTCCGTGGTTGGACCTACAGATCGTAGGTGAGGGTCAGCAGCCAATTGGAGGGAATTGGATGTTGGGTCAACTTCAAATGGTCATATCTTTTAGAACAAAATGAATTAGGTATCCCATGACCTATCAAATGAAAGATTATTAAATCCTCTTTCCAACACCACCGAGTTTTCTAAAATCCCATCTAGGAATAAAAAGTTATGCTCATTTTAGTGAAACCATGTCGGGTAGAGCTTGACCGACGACCCCTACCGATGGTTGGTAGGTCAACCGACGACCTCTACTGATGGTTGGTAGGTCAACCGATGGTTCGTAGGTCCCTCCGTGGATGGCCTTCGTCATCTTTTAAGTTAGGGTCATTTAGGTCTTTTTCCTATTCATTGGGGCCCTTAAATTATGTCGTTTAATGCCTAAACTACGTGGTTTTACTTAGTTTTGGCCTAATAACTTAGTCAGATATACCCATAACCTTTATTCACCTAAAATTCATCAAACTTAGAGAAAAAGATGAGAAAAGAGGTGACCCAATCCTTCCAAGAACGCATCAGGATTTCTTTAGTTCCAACTTTAAAATTGAAGGATTTCTCCATAGATTTCGTCACCAAGTATGTGGGATTTCACTGATGGATTCCTTTCATCCACTAGGTGCCTAGAATTCATTCAATATCTTGATTCCTCTATCTTGTTTAGACCTAGGGTTTCTAAAACTTTAGATATTAGTTGTGATTTAGCTATTAGAATATTCATAATCAGATTATCATGTTTTCTTGGAATCGTTACTTAGTTCTTTGCATGAAATTCAGAACCTTCGTTGTTTAGATTCTCTTAGTTCATGAATTACACATGCTAGGTCAGTTAAATAAATATACATGCTTCAGTTTTCAAATGTCACATTTTCAGTATATAATCGTTACATTCTCAGATTTTGCATGTCAGTATTTTGAGCTATTCAACATATCAATATTTTAGTCATAATGTGTCATAAACATATTCAGTTGGAAGTAGGCTTAGCACCGAGTGGACTAGGGTTTCAGTGTACCCTCATAGTCCTAGAACTATGTGCCCCCGTAGGTTAAGTCCCCTCTGTGGGAATCAATTTTAGTGATACATTCATGCCTTTATAGCCCTTCGATGGGGTGTATACATCAGACACCATAGTTAGCTCACGTGGTGGTTATATCGATTACTAGTAGCTCCCACAGTCAGACTCTAGTACATTTTACTAAGTTTTTCAGTTATATATCAATATTCAGTCTCAGAATGTTATGTACTTGGTTATTGCATTTAGTTCAGTTCCTTTTCAGTATATTTCAGTATTTCCATCATGTTCAAATTAGATCATTGCTCAGTGTTGCATTATTCGGCTTATATGTTTGTTCAACTTTTATCCTATCTTGCATGCTCAGTACCTTCCAAGTACTGACGCATACTCTGTGCTATATCTTTTAATGATGTAGGTTCAGATTCTTAGCATTCAGATCACGCGTAGATCGGTTCCTGATCCACATTCAACAGCTTTAGTGGTGTGTCCTCATACTTCGAGGACAATAGACATGTTGTCAGATTTAGTCTTTCATTTCAGTTTCAATTTTTCTAGGATTAGTTGGGGACATGTCCCAACAACTCTAGTCAGTTAGAGGTTTTTTCAGACATAGTATTAGAGTCAACGTTAGTTTTTGAGTGATTGTTTAGTGTCACTAAACTCTTAGCATATTTTATATATTCAGACCAGTATTGGGTATTCCCTATCATGCAATTATCTCATGATTTAGCTTCCGTATTAGTTCATTTTTTTCATAGATATGTTCAGTTTGCTTATGATATGCCATCTCAGGGTTAGCTTGGGGTCACTCGTGATCCTAGGTCTCATGTTTACGTACAGCGGTAGCCTCGGGGTGTGACACTTATGAGGATTATATATTTGATAGATTGGAAACGCTTTAAAGCTTTACAAAAAAGAAAGATAAAAACTTGAGGGTACGTGTTCGATATTCAAAGTATGTTAAGACTTCCTAGACTTCGTTGAGGGACATTTTATAATTAAATATTAAAAATAGAATAGCAATGGGTAAGGTCGAAAGATGGAGGTCTTGTACAAATGGTGTGAGAAGCATTCGTACGAGTACTAGTGTTATTAAAGAGAAAGTTTATTACTATAGTATGATAGATTGTAATCTGAGAATGCCAAATCATATGAGCATTAATTGATGCATTAGTGACTTGATTTCTTTTGTGTGGTTATGTTTCTTTATTGAACCCGTAGATTTGTGAAAATTGAGGTGATTATATGTCATAGCGACATTTGATTTATTGAGATGTTTCATCATCCCCTTTTATTGATATCATATTGTGTATGTGCATTGACATAATAGTGAGTATGAGTAAAGGTCTAACAAGTGGAGATTATCTGTACTGAGATAAAATATGATTATATGTTGGGCACATGGAGATCATCCATGTTGGGCATTGGTTATGATTATAAGTTGGGCATGTAGAGATCGTCCGTGCTGGGATTGTTTAATTTCATGATAGTGCACTGAGATCATCCGTACAAACACGTAGAGATCATCTATGTCGGTATATGGACCTCGCTAGTCCTCCATGAGTCACGAAATGTTGATGTATTTTTAGTAGTATCATATATATACAGTTAGAAAGAGTACTTGACATTTGAAACATATCATTTCACGGTGTTGCATTGCATTGCTTCTCATTACATCCTTTGTTGTTGTTTGATTATGTGCTTCATTAGTGTTTGGACATTTCATGACATTTGATTATTCCTATTTGATGGAACTTGGTTGATAAGTGTAATGTAGTCTTGTAAAATTAAAGGATGATTTTCTTATATACTTTTATCAATACTTTGTCGTTGTTGCTTTAGGAGATATATTGGGTACACATGGTTTCATACTCATACTTGCTGCACTCTTTTGTAGTGCAGATTGTATTTTGAATTCGAGTGCATCTCTTGGAGCTTTGAGTCTGAGTTTGGATTATATTGGAGTTGTGAGATTCTTAGATATTTTGCGGCCCATACCTTCATCTATCTCTATTTATTAGATTGTTTTGGTATACTGATAGGATATTTCTTATGTCTAGACTTCTCATAAATATTTAGACTTGTATTGACTTTTAGAAGCTCTTGCACATATGACACTAAATCTTGGGTGATATTTTAGTTTTCCGCATTTAATACTTATGAAAGACTCAGTTGTTGAGATATTCTAATTGTCACTTAGTTTTCCCATTATTAATATTGAATTGAATTGGTAAAGCGTTGGGTGGACTTACCTATCGGTTGGGAACATAGGTGCCATCACGACTTGTGATTTTGGATCGTGACAAATTGGTATCAGAGTCCTAGGTTTATCGATTTCAGGAGTACAAGAGCTGACTCTAGTAGAATCTTGTGGATCGATGCGGAGACGTCTGTTATTTATATTCGAGAGGCTATGGGACTTTAGGAAATTTTCATTCTTTTATTCTTCATCATGCGTATGTGATTCATTTTAAGATCTAAACTTCACTATTTCATTCTCTCACCAATAGCGACGAGACATTCTCAAATTCGTAGGTCAACGATATTAATGATGTTATATGGTATAATGTGAGATGTTTTGATATGACTAGTAAGATGACTAGGTAATAAGTATTGCGACTTTGAATAATTCAATTGAGAAGGTTAGGAATAGTAAGAATGACCTGCTCGAGGTGTGATTTTGACAAGATTATTTCAACTTTGTTGGTATTTATTACGACAATCTCGTGGTATAGATATATCATTGATAGATCACTAATATAATATTTGAAGTGGATAATCTAATGCTATGAATAAAAGTATAATTTTAGGAGGATCAATTGATTAGGTAAAAACATCGTGATCCTAATCAGGCTACAATGAGAAGTTGAGGAATAGAAAAAATTATAAGAGGTGATCATTTATGATGAAATATGTGTGGTAGAACTTACAATAAGATTTGTATGAAAGACTTTCTTTCTGATCTTTGGAGTGGAGGTATATTAAAAATAAATAAATTAAATAGTTCAAGTTGGAAACAAGATAATCACAATTGTAAAGTTTCTTTTGATGTGAGCCATAACGTGGACTAAATATAATATTGTATGAGATTATGAAGTCAAGTTGAGTGTCAATTAACAAGAACACTTAAAGTGATGATTAAATAGTAGATTTACACATTTAAACCGTGAGATGTCTTTTAGAGATTGAATTGAGGATCAACAATATTAGTTGAAATTAATGGAAAAAAGAATTTGATTTTGGGCAAGAATACTTGTATGAAATTATGTGAAAACATTCATAGAGACGTGTGTATAGTGGTAAGGGATAACCCTACAATTCATGGACTAATATTTTGATGGTTGAAAGTATTATATCGATAAATACCTAATCTATTAGAGTAGCCAAGGTTGTCCCAAGTATTGTTTAGTATGTTCTCAATTTTTGTAGTTTTATTTCGACTATAAATCTACTTTCTTTTGTGTACCTTATTTTGAATTTGAATATGTTTTGTGACTCTCCTTCTAGATTTGTACGTATTCAGACGCCCTTAGATGATTTTTAGTGGTGAATCGATTATATCGATCTTAAGTTGTTGTTTTGATAGGACAAAATACGTGAATATACATAATTATTTTGGATATAGTAGATATTGATATCATATTGGGTATAGATCGACTTCATCCATATTATGAAATTCTAGATTGTTACCTTAGATATGTCGGGTACTCTTGAACTTAAGTGACAAGACACTCTCAGTCCCTATTTAAAGAGGATATTTTTATTTTTAAAAGACTTAGTGTATGATTGAGAAGAAATGTCCCACCTATTTGACGTATGTTCATGATATGAGTATCGATACTCCTCATTTAGAATCAGTAATAGTGATGAAAGAGTTTCTGAAGGTGTTCCAGCTAATCGTAATTTTGATTTCAGTATTGACTTAGATCCAGACATTGAACCCATTTTTATCTTTTCATATCGAATGACTTTGACAGAATTGAAGGAGTTGAAAAAGCAGTTACATGATTTATTGAGTAAATACTTTATTAGGCCTAGTGTTTTTCCTTGGGATGTGCCAGTCTTATTTGTGGGAAAAAATGGCACACAATGATGTGCATCGACTACAAACAATTGAAAAAGGTAATGATTAAGAAAGTATCATACTTCACATATTGATAACTTGTTTGATCTACTTTAAGGCGTTTGATATTCTCTAAGCTAAGATTGATTTGAGGATTGGTTATTATAAATTGATCGTTAGTGTAGAGTAGAATTTTAAGATAACTTTCAATACCCATTATGACTACGACAAGCTCTTGATTATGTCTTTGGGCACTGACGAACTCTGAACAATATTTATGAAGTTGATGAATAGGATATTCAGGTTCTATTTTGATTTCCTCTATTATAGTCTTCATTGATGATGGTTTGACATACTCTTATAGTAAAGAGAAATGTGAGCAACATTTAAGAATTATACTCCAAAATTTGAAAAAAGAGTGACTTTATGTAAAGTTCTCTAAGTGTGAGTTCTATCTCAGTTTTGTGACATTTTTGGACATATAGTGACTAATGACGACAATATAGTAGATTTGTAGAGTATTGAGATAGTTAGAGAATGGGCTAGGTCTACTTCAACTATATAGATCCCGAGTTTTGTGGGTTTGATCGATTATTACAGACGGGATCTGAATGACTTCTCTTTTATTGTGTCTCTATTGAAAAAATTAACTCAGAAAAATTTGACTTTCTAATGATCTAATGAGTGTGAGACTAGCTAGCTTTCAAAAATTGAAGGCCTTGTTGACTTCAAATTTGATTTTGACCTTACCAATGAAAAATAAAGAGTTCACGAGTATTATAATGCCTCACGGGTTGATCTTAGGAATGTTTTGATGTATAAAGGTAAGATAATAAAGTATACTTTGAGACAGTTGAAGGTGTAGGAAAAAAACTATCCTACTCATTATTTAGAGTTGACAATGATATTTTTTTACTTTGAAAACTTGGAGACATTATTTACTTGTAAAGCAATATGAGGTGTTCATGAATTATAGTAGTATTCAATATATTTCTAGTTAGAAAGATCTAAATTTGAGGCACATGCATAAGATGGTTAAAGTTGCTTAAGGATTATGCCATTTCTATCTTATATCACTTGGACAAGATAAGTGTAGTAGCTAATGCATTGAGATAAAAGTCAGATAGTATAAGTAGTTTGATTATGTTGCAAGTGGAATGTTGTGAGGCTTAAGACGAAGTTAAGCAGCATTGAAGAAATCTTTCCGGCAATCACTTAATATGTTTTTTAAAAAATTACTTACGTTTTTCTTTGGATAAAAAATCTCAGTTTCAGTGCTTCATGTGCCACAACTTTTCCTTAGTTGTCTGATCTGCAACAACTAGTAATAATTGTTCTCTTTAATCGTCTGATACTAAAACAACTATTAATGATTCGACACCTCAAATTACAATAACTAGTAACAATTCAACTCTTCAATTCATAACAACTTTAGTAACGATTCATCTCCTTAATCTTCAGATACTTAAACAATTCGTAACAATTGGCTCCTCAATTATCCAATATTAAAATAATTGATTACAATTCATCTCCTCAATAGTAACGATTCTTCTCCTCAGTTCACAACAACTAGCTAGTAATGATTCGGTTCCTTAATCCACAACAATTAATAATGATTCGGCTTCTCAATCATCCGATACTGAAACATCTAGTAAGGATTTGATTTTTCTATCCACAACAATTAATAACGATTTAACTTCTCAATCATCCGACATTGAAACAACTAGTAATGATTCGATTTCTAAATCCACAACAACTAGTAATGTTTCGACGCCTCAATCGTCTGATACTGAAACAACTAGTAAAGTTTTGACTCTTTAATCCACAACAACTATTAACGATTATTTCCTTCAACTGTCCGATACTGAAAAATTTTATAATGGTATTTTTAGGACTTTTCAGGTTATAATCCTTTCTGTAAACGTAAAGTGAAGCTTCAATCTAATATACAGTAGAAAATAGGAAAGTTGGTACCTAATGAGAGTGCCCAAGTTGAAAACGGACAAAACTTTACATGACAAAAGCAATAAAAAAAAATTTGACTACATATTCAAAGATTTGAATCAAGACAAAGTATCGGGTGAAACCTATTTCTTAAAAAATGTCTTCAACTATCATCTTATTATTCTCTCTGATTGACTTTTGGTATTTTGAAATTTCATTTTATTCCTTTCCTTCCAAGTGAAATAATTATTATAGCTAAAGTCATTCTGTAAATTATCATTACTATATTTTTGTTTTTGTTTCTATTAACAATCCATTGTTTATAATTGCCAATGAATGTCTTTCTCATACCTTTTTTTTCTTTATTTTTTATTGTCACAGTGACAATATTGGCTGTGGCAATGACATTGATAGTGGCAACGACAGTGGAATCTATAGCAACAACATCAGCTTTGCATTTTCCTAGATAGATGAAGCACACACTCATCCCATTAATGATTATGACCATAAGAACATTTAATATCAGTTTTGTCTCATTCTTCAGAATTCATTGTTAAAAAAATCTTATCTTCAAATTTTGATTGATGAGTTTCCTTAGATGACTTTTTGTGGTAGTTTCTACTAATTCATTATGCAATCATTAATCATTGTATTATATTTTGATAGCTAGTTCGCTCTATAACTTGTAGGATGTGATTTATATTTATAATTATTATTTTAATAAAATAATTTTTACAGTATATTTTCAAGCAATTAAAGTTCGTCCAAATTAACTGATTGTAAATAAGTGATAATTTTTTAGTGTTGAAACATATTATATGTGTCGAAACTGATTTTATAATTAGACAATTATGTGATAGAAGAAAATTGCATAAATTAAGAATAAATTGTTCATGTGTGCGGTAAGAAATGTCAACAAATTATTCTTTTGTTAAATAGCCTTAAATATTATAAATTCAAAAGTATCTTTGTAAGAAAAAAAAAGAAGGAGAAACCAAGGATCTAGATTGAAGAGGATGTTATTAGTACTTAAAAGCTAAAAAAAAGATCATTTATTTGGAACTACCAAGCTATGATTTTTAGTTAATTTTGATTTATAAATACTTTAAATATTTATCAGACACATAAATAAATGAAAATATTCTAATTTAATTTACTCATAAACTTAACAAAACACTTATAAATAGTATGTACATTCACACGATTTTCTTTCCAACTGTTTTTTTTTGCATTCTTTACTATAACTATTTCATCTTTTTGTCTCTCTCTGAGTTCTTAGTTTTCTATTTCCTTATTTGCTTTTTTTATACACTCAAGAGTTCTTCTACCCCTTCTCATTTTTTGTGCCCAATTTTTATTAAAATTTTTTGTCACTACTGATGAATTATGTTGCTTGGCAAAATTAAAGTCTGATATTCTCTTATTTATATATCATCCCATTCACTACACTAAATTTATTAGTTATTATTTGAGTTTTCTTTTAAAAAAAATAAAATCCGATTTATAGAGATTCAGACTAGAAAAATTAGCAGATTCAATATTGTTTATATCTGCTGAGTTTTCTCTTTTCTTGCACTGATTTTATATTCATTACTTTTACATTTCTTTGAATGTTTGTGCATTTTTTTGCATTAATTTTAGGATTGATTATATTAAAAGTCTGGTAGGTTATATATCAAGTCAAAATTAATGATCCATAATTTAGTGAAAATTCTAGTTGACAATTCTTCAGTATAGGGATTATTCCCACGTGATTTGTCGCATAACTAAAGAATTGGATTGTTAACTTTTGAGGGTATTTAATTTATAGTTGAGATAACGGCAGAGATATTTTTTATCCTAAAATGTAATAGTATAAGTTGTCTATTTCGCATAATTTTGGGGCAGTTTTTATCATTTTCCAGTTTTAATCAAAATAATAATTTTGTTACATTAAATTAATAATTTTTCAATATGTCATTATTTTTTTTATTTAAAATGTATTACTTAGTGTAGGATCGTTCTATCAATGTCACGACCCAGACCGTCATGATTGACACCCACACTAACCCTCTGGTGGAAGAACCATTACTACAACCCAACTAAGCAACTTAACGAAAACTAGAACATTTAAAGATATAGAAGCAGGTTTAAATGACTACTGAATTATGGAGTTTCCATAAACTCCGAATGTTTAACAAATCAACTAACATAACTATTACGGAAATTCAACCCCTAGAATCTGAAAGTCATTGTACCAAAACTCTGTAAACGAAAATATCTAAGGAAAATGGGTGCCACCCCTAAAGTAACATAAGCAAAGTCTAACTAAATAGTCTGAGTCCAAAAAGAGTGAACTTAAACAAGACACATTCATGACAGCTTGAAATAACTGATTCACCTTTGAATCCGGTCACGCTCAATAGTCTCCTAACTGAGGTCTATCAGTAGCCGCCGGAAGATGCCATGTACTCAAAAAAAAAAAGCAAGTGCACTATCAGTACACGAAACCACGGTGTACTGGTAGAATCACACGACTACTCCCGTAAGAACAATATATGCAATCAATTACAACACAATCAACACACATATACATAATACATAGTTTCATTATCATTCTAGGAACAACATACAATCTTCAATATCAATGACAGGTAAACATGAACATAATAATCACAAGTGGTCCTCTCATGAAACTCACACCCAAACTCTAAGTGTGTCAGAACATGACACGCGATCCAATATACATGTGTCAGAATGTGACACCTGATCCAATATGTACGTGTCAAAACGTGATACTATATCTAATATGTATGTGTCAGAACGTGACACCGGATCCAAGATGTGTGTCTGAACGTGATACCCGATCCATTCAACACTATCACAATCACACCCATAATGAACAGTACTCATAGTCATACAATAAAGTAACAGGTTCATGACATGTATTGTTCACACATAATCATTTCATTAGATTGATTCTCATTCCCTATTGTAACGACTGGTTTCCGTCGTTATAGAAAAGCCAACGGGGGAAAATTTGGGGCCGGAAAACTTTTTCGTAGTATTTGAATTTTCCGAACCTAGTCCAGATTTGAATGAAATCTAAGTCTTTAAGGTGCAGGGAAATCTGGTAACAATCAGGTGATTTATTTATGATTCTGTTACATGAGTGGTTACATAACTCGTTAAGGAATCTGTACGACTTTACGGAATTGAATTCGGGCTAGTAGAACTCCCGAAATCGATCTTAGCGTGAAAGGTATTTTCTGAGCGTCTTGGGTTAGAGGTGTGTTGTGAAATAGGGATTTTGAAATTCTTTAAAAAGCTCACTGGTTCGTGCAAGCCACCATGGCAGGGACGCTGTGGCGGGCTCGACACAAGTTAAGGTCATTAATAAACCCCTAAACGACCTTATTATGCACTTTTTGACTTTTAGAGCTAAAGAATGAACCCCAGGTGACTCCTACTCGTTTTCAACATTCTTGAGGCTAAAGGTATGTTTTTCACTCTCCGAATCCATTTTTCGATCCATAGAACGTAATAAAATGGGTGAATATTGATGGGGGAGGGTTTTGTTATATATTTTATGGTGGAAACAACCCTAATTTTGGATAATTGGGATCATGAGTTTGATCTAGGGTTCATAGAATTGTTAGTAATTCGGGTAATTAGTGATTGTTTATTGATTTCCATATTATGATGATTGTTTCTAGACCAAGAACAAGCGAAAATAATCCAAAAAGGGAAGGATCAAGTTTCTTAGGATTTCAAGCTTGTTTCGAGGTAGGTGATGATTGTGATTCTATGATTGTGTGATGCATGTTTGTTCTTACTTCATTATGATACTTGTATATGTATGAATGTTGCAATGTTGATCACACTTGTTGTAAATGAGATAGAGGAATGATGATTGCCATGAAATCATGACTTAAATGTATGATCTTGATGATATACTTGTGATTGTGATTGTGGTGTGTTGAATGGATCGGTTGCCACGTTCCGGCATAACTAACTTGGATCGGTTGCCACGTTTCGGCATAACTATGGGATCGATTGCCACATCCCGGCATAATTATGGGATCGGATACCAACTTTGTCACAACCCAAACCGTCGTGATTGGCACCCACACTAACTCTCTGGTGGGAGAACCAATACTACAACCCAAACCAAGAACCTAAACGAAACTAAGGCATTTAAGTTACGGAAGCAATTTAAATACTAAGGAAATAAAGAGGGAGTTCCCATAAACTCAACAAAAGTCTAGCAATGAACTAACAATGCGGAAGAAATAACCTAGAACTTGAAAGTCAATGTACCAAAACATCTAACAATGAACCAAGTCTAAACAAGAAGGGATGCAACCCCCAACTAATGTACTAATAACTAATAGAACATAGTCTAAGTCTGGAAATGGTGGACATAGACGAAAGAGAACACATGGCAGCCCGGAAAAATTAGCTCAGCTCAGAACATAGTCTAGTAGAGTCTCACGGAACGGTACGGGGACGCCTTTACTTTTGTTCGAGAGGCTATAGGACTTTAGGAAATCTCTTTGTTTTCTTTTGTCTCCTTTCGTGCTATGACTTGATTCCAATTGGTATCTGACGATTCAAATTAGTATCTAACCTTCTTCACTCTTTTGTTCGTAGATGGTTAATACTAGATTCAACGGCTTTAGGCTCGTAGCTCTCGGCAATGCTCCAGCTAAGGAATCTGCAGCGAGAGGTCGCGATCGAGGCTGGGGTAGAGGAAGAGCTAAAGGTAGAGGCCGTGGAAGAGTAGTGCCTGTTGTAAATGGAGCTCTTGTTGAGAATGCTCATATGCATAAGAACCCTCATGCGCATCATGAAGAGATAGATGAGAATATTGATGTTGACGTTGATGATTTAGGACAAGAGGAAGATGTGTTGGCTGAGACGACCGATTTTTTCCCATAGACCCAGTGTTAGCTCGACAGATCATGCCATTCTTGAAAGGTTGGTTGGTCCTGGAGTGCTTCCTTCTGCTCAAGCAACTCAAGCTCCTACTAATCCTCATGTCTCTAGCACTGCGTCCAAGGTGGGTGGAACGGGAGGTAACGATGCTTTCTTTCATCCTTTGTTGGATTCTGTTATGACTGGTAATGAGCATGAAATGCTGACTAAGTTTTTGAAGCTAAAGCCTATTGTTCTTCATGGTTCTGAGAATGAGGATGCTTATGAGTTCATCTTAGATTGCTATGAGAGGCATCATAAGTTGGGAATTGTCCATCTGCATGGGGTTGAGTTTGTGTCCTTTCAACTTCAAGGTGAGGCTAAACAGTGGTGGAGAGCTTACATGGAATGTAGATCTTCAACTTTACCTTCACTTACTTGGACCCAATTACATGCTCTATTTCTAGAAAAATATGTGCCTAGGAATTTGAGGGATTGCAAGAAGGATGAGTTCATGGCTTTGGAACAAAGTGGTATGACTATGGCTGCTTATGAGGCGAAGCTTCATGCTCTGTCTAGATATGCTACTCAATTAGTGACGACTGAGGAAGAGAAAATCTGGTTATTTATTAGGGGATTAAATTATGAGTTGCAACTATTATATGTTCATATGACTTCTGTAGGGAGGAGCTTTAATGAGGTGATAGACTATGTTAAGAAAGTGGAGGGGGTAAGGCGAGACGGTCAAGCTAAGACATGGGCAAAAAGGGCCAATAACTCGGTTAACTTTCAAGGTTCTTATTCCAATGGGTCCGGAAGGCCAACGCTTGCAACCAAGCCAATTCAATCCGCTATGCCCGCCTCTGTAAGTAGTTACTCGAAAACTCCATCTCATAATTTTCAGGATAGTTAAAGAGTCGTGCCTTCGACGGGAGGCAGGTCATCTTTTGATCGTACTTGTTACAACTGTGGTGAGCCTAGGTATATGAGGAGAGATTGTCCCCACCCACGTGTGTTAGATTTCGCGCAGCAGTAGTCTAGAGCAGTGGTACCCGCAGGGAATGGTAATAATGGTAGAGGATGTCCACAAGGTGGGCGAGGAGGTAATCAACGAGGTCATAGAGGTAAAGGAAATGGTAATGCAAGCAGAGGTAATTTGCAACCAAGCAGGGAAGTGGTTCGTCAAGATGATAGGACTCAACGTTATGCCTTTCCGGGCAAGAATGAGGCAAAGGCGTCTGACGCGGTGATCACAGGTACTATTTTTGTCAGTGATTGGATGGCTAATGTGTTATTTGATTCGGGTTCTACTTATTCTTATGTATCTATGCGATTTATCTCAGAATTTGATATGATTTGTGATATACTTGATGCCTCTATCCATGTTTCTACCCCAGTTGGAGAGTCAGTCATAGTTACCCATGTCTATCGTGCTTGTCCTATTTTGTTTATGGGTTTTAAGACTTGGGCTGATTTGGTGATTTTGGATATGATCGACTTTGACATAATCTTAGGCATAACTTGATTGTCCCCCTATTATGTTGTGCTTAATTGTAATACTAAGTCTGTAACTCTAGAAATTCTGGGAAGAGAAAAATTAGAGTGGGAAGGGGTGTACAAGCCTAAGCAAGCTAAGATTATATCCTCCATTCGGGCTAGTAAACTGGTAGAGCAGGGTTGTTTGGCTTATTTGGCTCATATTAGGGATGTTGAGATTGAGGCTCCATCCATTGAGTCTGTTCATGTGGTATCTAGATTTGGTGAAGTTTTTCGTAATGATTTGCCTGGTATAGCTCCGGATAGAGATATAGATTTCTGCATTGATTTAGAGCCTGGAACGCGCCTCATTTCTATCCATCCATATAACATAGCTTCGGCAGAATTAAGAAAGCTTAAGGCTTAAATCCAAGAGCTTCTTGATAAGGGATTTATTCACCCTAGTGCTTCCCTATGGGGTGCCCCAGTTTTGTTTGTTAAGAAAAATAATGGTAGTATGAGAATGTGTATAAATTACCGATAATTGAATAGGGTCACTATTCAAAACAAGTACCATTTGCTTCAAATATATGATCTTTTTGACCAATTGCAAGGTGCATCAATTTTCTCTAAGATTGATTTAAGATCCGGTTACCATCAATTGAAAATTAGGCTTTAGGATATGCCCAAGATGGCGTTTAGGACTCACTATGAATTCCAAGTTATGTCGTTTGGTTTGACTAAGACGGCGTTGAAATCGATTGCATTTTTAGGGCACGTAGTTTCAAAAGAAGGGGTAATGGTAGATCCCCCAAAAGATTGAGGCGGTTAAGAACTGGGTTAGGCCTAGCTCTGTGACAGAAGTTAGGAGTTTTGTAGGGCTCGCTAGCTATTATTGTCGATTTGTGAAAAGTTTTGCTTCCATTGCCACTCACTTGACTAACTTGACCAAAAATGAGATACCATTTGAATGGACTGAAAAGTGTGAGGAGAGCTTTCAAAAGCTCAAGACTCTCTTGACCACCGCACCTATTCTAGCGTTACCGGTGGAAGGTAAGGATTTTATAGTTTATTGTGATGCTTCTCATTCTGGGTTAAGTGTGGTGTTAATACAGGATAAGAATGTTATAGCCTATGTGTCGCGCCAACTGAAGGTGCATGAGAGAAATTATCCAACACATGATTTGGAGTTGGTAGCGATAGTGTTTTCTCTTAAGGTCTGGCGGCAATACCTCTATGGTGTTAAATGTGAGGTATTTACTGATTATCATAGTTTGCAGCATGTGTTCTCTCAAAAGGATCTGAAGTTGAGACAGCGAAGGTGGATAGAGTTACTAAAAGATTATGATGTCACCATTCAATACCATCCAGGTAAGGCTAATGTGGTGGCAGACGCTTTGTGTCAAAAAGCGGTGAGTATGGGTAGTTTACCTTACTTGAGTGCATCTAAGCGACCTTTGGCTAAGGAAATTCAGACCTTAGAGTCTAAGTTCATGCAATTGGGCATCTCAAAAAAAGGTGGGTGTTAGCTAGCATTGAAGTGAGGGCCACATTCATTGAGGAGATCAAGGCCAAACAATTTGAGGATGAGAATTTGAAGAAGCTTAGAAAGAAGACTGGGAATGGTAAGGCACAAGAGACCACTCTTGATACGGATGGTGTGCTCAATTTTAAGGGAATAATATGTGTTCCTAGAGTAGATGACCTGATTGAGAAATTGTTGGCAGAGTCTCATGGTTTGCGATATTCTATTCATCCGGGTGTGACCAAGATGTAACGAGATTTGAAATGAATTTATTGGTGGCCGGGCATGAAGAAGGATGTAGCGGAGTTTGTGGCAAAGTGTCCAAATTGTCAACAAGTGAAATATGAACATCAAAGGCCTGCAAAATTGCTTCAAAGAATGTCAATTTCGAAATGGAAGTGGGAAAGAATATCCATGAATTTTGTGGTTGGTCTTCCCAAGACTTTGGGAAAGTTTGATCCTATTTGGGTAATGGTTAATAGATTGACCAAGTCAGCCCATTTTATTCCGGTAAGAACAGATTATAATGCTGAACAATTGGCTAAAGTTTATATGAAAGAGATAGTGAGGTTGCATGGGGTGCCCCTCTCTATCATCTCAGACCGCGGTACCCAATTCACATCCAAGTTCTGGAGGATGTTACATGATGAATTGGACACACAACTCACTTTTAGTACAACCTTCCACCCACAGACAGATGGGCAGTCAGAGAGGACTATTCAAGTGTTAGAAGACATGTTGAGGGCATGTGTGCTTGATTTTGGAGGGCATTGGGATAAATTCGTACCTTTGTGTGAGTTCTCCTATAATAATAGTTATCACTCCAACATTGATATGTCACCATTTGAGGCACTCTATGGGAGGGGGTGTAGATCACTCATAGAATGGTTTGAGGCTAGAGATGTGAAACCATTGGGTGTTGATTTAGTAAAGAATGCTCAAGATAAGGTAATGAGTATTCAAGCTAAGTTTCTAGCATCCCAGAGTAGACAGAAGAAGTATGCGGATCATAAGGTAAGAGACATGGCGTTTCAAACTAGCGAAAATGTTCTTCTTAAGGTATCACCCATGAAAGGGGTGATGAGATTTGGCAAAAAGGGCAAGCTAAGTCTGCGATACATTGGTCCTTTCGAGGTTCTTGAATGTGTGGGGCCGGTAGCGTACAGATTGGTGTTACCTCCTAATCTAACAGGAGCTCATCCGGTACTTTATGTGTCCATGTTGAAGAGGTATCATAGTGACGGATATTATATCATTAAGTGGGACTCAATTGTGTTAGACAAATACCTCCAATATAAGGAGGAACCAGTTGCAATTCTTGATCGTGATGTGCGTAAGTTGAGGACCAAGGAGATTGAGTCCGTGAAAGTTCAATGGAAGCATCGTCCAGTTGAGAAAGCTACTTGGGAAACCGAGAGGGACGTGTGAGACAAGTATCCCCAATTGTTCGTTGATTCAGGTACTACTTCATTCTTTCCTTAGCTTATTTTCCTATATTTTGTCATTCGGGGACGAGTGATGGGTAAATTGATATCTATTATAATGACATGTTCCCATCATTATAGAAAAGCCAATGGGGTGTAATTTGGGGCTGGAAAACTTTTTCGTAGTATTTGGATTTTTCTAACCTAGTTCAGATTTGGATGAAATCTGAGTCTTTAAGGAGCAGGGAAATCTGGTAACAATCAGGTGATTTATTTATGATTCTAGTTATATGAGTAGTTAGATAACTCGTTCAGGAATCCGTGCAACTTTATGGAATTGAATTCGGGCTAGTAGAATTCCTGAAATCGATCTTAGCGTGAAGGGTATTTTCTGAGCGTCATGGGTTAGAGGTGTGTTGTGAAATGGGGATTTTGGAATTCTTGAAAAAGCTCACTGGTTCGTGCAAGCCGCCTTGGCGGGGGTTTTTGCCGCTCTGGCGGGGCCGCTACAGCAGGATGAGGGCCGCTGTGGCGGGCATAACGCGACTTAGAGTCGTTAATAAACCCCTAAACGACCTTATTATGCACTTTTTGACTTTTAGAGATAAAGAACCAACCCAAGGCGACTCCTACTCATTTTTCACCATTCTTGAGGCTAAAGATAAGCTTTTCACTCCCCGAATCTGTTTTTCGATCTGTAAAACGTAATAGAATAGGTGAATATTAATGGGGAGGTGTTTTGTTATAGATTCTATGGTGGAAACAACCCTAATTTGGATAATTGGGACCATGAGTTTGATCTAGGGTTCATAGAATTGTTAGTAATTCAGGTAATAATTAGTGATTGTTTATTGATTCCCGTATTATATTGGTTGTTTGTAGACCAAGAACAAGCAGAACGAATTCGCAAAGGGAAGGATCAAGTTTCTTAGGGTTTCAAGCTTGTTTCGAGGTAGGTGATGGTTGTGATTCTATGATTGTGTAATGTATGTTTGTTCTTACTTCATTATGATACTTGTATATGTATAAATGTTGTAATGTTGATCACACTTGTTGTAAATGATATAGAGGAATGATGATTGCTATGAAATAATGACTTAAATGTATGATCTTGATGATATACTTGTGATTGTGATTGTGGTGTGTTGAATGGATCGGTTGCCACGTTTCGGCATAACTAACTTGGATCGATTGCCACGTTTCGACATAACTATGGGATTGGTTGACACATTATGGCATAATTATGGGATCGGATACCAACTTTATCACGACTTAGACCATTGTGATTAGCACCCACACTAACTCTCCGTTGGGAGAACCACTACTACAACCCAAGCCAAGCAACTAAACAAAACTAAGGCATTTAAGTTACGGAAGCAATTTAAATACCAAGGAAATAAAGAGGGAGTTCCCATAAACTCCAACAAAAGTCTAACAACGAACTAACAATGCAGAAGAAATAACCTAGAACCTGAAAGTCAATGTACCAAAATATCTAACAATGAACCAAGTCTAAACATGAAGGGATGCAACTCCCAACTAATTTACTAATAACTAATAGAACATAGTCTAAGTCTGGAAATGTGAACATAGACGAAAGAGAACCCATGGCAGCCTAGAAGAATTGGCTCACCCTTGAATTCGAACGATCACTGACATAACTCGCTTAGGAGATCAGTGATCGTTCGAATTCAAGGATGATCCAATTCTTCCGGGCTGCTATGGGTTCTCTTTCGTCTATGTATTCCCAAAGAGTAAAAATTTTTCACATTTAAACAATAAAATAAACTTTGATTTTCAAAAGAGCCTTTGAGCCAGTTTTTCAGTAAATAGTAAATGCTTTCACAATTAAGAAATGAGGAAATTTTGTTTTCCAAGATAGCTTTTGAGTTAAGTTTTGAGCAATTATCTCAAATCACAGAAAAAATTATGTTTTTAAACATAAGAGCTAGTATTATATTTTGGGAGTAGTATTGAACATCGATATGGGGGAGAGTTCAAAAAACTCCCAGCCCCCATAAATCATGTAGCTATCATGGGTAGAAAAGCGTCATACTTTTTAGATGATTCCTTAGTGCTTTTTAGCATAGACCAGTGGATCCACTTAGTAGTCAGGTTCCATACCCTTGACAAGGTATATGACGGCCCTGGCAGCGTAAGGTAAAATGTTGTATCATCACAATAGCTCTTAAGTGATGGTTGTCGATTAGAAAAACTCCGACAGGAGTATTTTGTATTATCATATACATAGAGTTACTTGTATTTTTATATACATCCAGAGTTTATATTGTATCTTTGCATACATACAGAGTTACTATTGTATTTCTAAATACACAGAGTTGATATCCATGTTTTAAAGCTTTTCTTTGTAATGCACTTATTTATGATATATTGAAATGAGTTAAGTTCAGTTGAGTTGAGACCAAGTTTGTTCTTTTAGTTTCTTTCAAGCTTATGTCTTGTTTTAGTATTTCCTCTCGCATTCTCGTACATTCAATGTACTGACGCCATTTGGCCTGCATCGTTGTTATGATGTAGATTCGGGTAAATAGGATCAACATCCAGCGCTTCGTTGATCCAGTTGAGCATTCAGAGTCTTGTGCTGAGCCTCTTTGCTTTCAGGAGGAACCCTATTTACATTGCTTTAGTAGTTTTTAGCTGTTAGGATGATCAGGGGTCTTGTCCCGACATCCCTTTTAGTTTTAGAGGCTTTATAGACAGTGAGTTAGTTCATTTGTATTTACTTTGTTATTGGCTTATGTTTTGAGACTTGAGTTGCCATCTTGGCTAGTTCAATGTTTCTTTTACGACATTCTAAGTTTATTTCATGAGTTCATCTTTTGAGACTATTTTATTGTTGAGTAAGTCTTCTGCTGAGTAGTAAGCTAGGCCAAGGGTTCGCTTGGGGCCAGCAATAGTTCTCGAGTTCCAGTCCCTCCCAAAGTGTAGGCTCGGGGAGCGACAAACTTGGTATCAAAGCACAGAGTTTAAGAGTCCTAGGGAGTCTATGAATCCATATATGTATAGTCCTAGTTATCAACTAGAAGCGCGCCACATCTACAATTAGGAGGTTGTAATATTTTAGGAACTATCTCACTTCTTTCATACTCATTTCATGCGATAGAGTTTATCTCTAAAAAGTTTCTTCTAACTCGTGCTTGAGCGCGTCTTTCAGATCATGCCTCCACGAAGAGCTGTCAGAGGTCATTCGGCTAGAAAAAATGTTGAACCACTGGAACAAGAGGTATCTAATGCACCAGAAGTGCAACCTCAAGGTGAGGTCACCAATGCTGAGTTTCGTGAGGCCATCTAGATTTTTAGCCAAGTTGTGACCAACCAAACTGGGCAACAGAGAGAGAATCGACAAGAAGTGGATGATACTTCAAGGATCTGTGAGTTCTTAAGGATGAATCCACCAAGCTTCACTGGTTCAAGTGTTACTGAGGATCCAGAGAACTTTGTTGAGGAGTTTCAGAAGATTTTTGAGATCATGCATGTTACTGATGCTGAGAGGGTGGAACTAGTTGCATACCAAATGAAGGGTGTCTCTAGGATCTGGTTTGATCAATGGAAGAAGAACCGAGCTGAGGGTGCACTACCTGTGAGGTGGGATTGTTTTGAGGAGGCCTTCTTGGGGCGTTTCTTCCCCCGAGAATTGAGAGAAGCAAAGGTACGAAAGTTCCTCACTCTTAAGCAGGATTCTTTGAGCATTCATAATTACAGTCTGAAGTTCACACAACTTTCCTGCTATGCTCCGGAGATGGTTGCTAACATGAGGAGCATGATAAGGTTATTCATTGCTGGGTTGTCTAACCTGTCAAGCAAGGAAGGTAAGGCAACGATGCTGATAGGGGATATGGACATAGCAAGGCAAATGATCCATGTGCAACAAGTTGAGGAGGATAAGCTGAGGAATAGAGAAAAGTTTAAGAATAAGAGGGCTAAGACATCAGGGAATGAGTCTGGGCAGCAGAAGATAAATGCCAACCGGTCATCCTTCCAATAGAAACAAAAGGGACCTGCTCCATCATCTACTAGTGCACCTGCACCAAAGAACAAAGGTGAGTACAATGGTCAAAATTTCAGAGCTAAACCTGCCTATTTTTAAGGTAATATAGCACAAGAGGGTAGTAAGCCTCCTGCGTGTGCTAAGTGTGGTAGGAGCCACTCAGGGATGTGTCATAAGGGCTCCATTGGTTGTTTCAAGTGTGCCCAGAATGGTCATTTTATGAGAGAGTGTCCAAAGAATAGGCAGGGGAACGGTGATGGGGGTAATAGAGCCCAGACTTCTTTAGTTGGTGGAGAGGTGCATCTAGAGGGGCTACTTTAGGGGCAGGCGGAGAAGGAAACTGTCTTTATGCTATCGCCAGTCGCCAAGAGCAAGAGGATCGTGGTATGATCCAAGTCTTTAACTTTGAAGTTTATGCTTTGCTAGATCTAGGAGTGAGTTTATCTTTTATGACTCCTTATGTTGCGATGAATTTTGATGTTGTTCCTGAGAAACTTATTGAACCCTTCAGTGTTTCTACACCTGTTTGTGAGTCTATTCAGGCAGAGAGAGTTTATCGTGATTGTACCATTTCCGTCAATCACAAGAGTACCATGGTTGACTTAGTTGAGTTAGATATGATAGATTTTGATGTCATTCTAGATATGGATTGGCTTCATACCTATTATGCCTCAGTTGATTGTAGAACTCGAGTTCTTAAGTTCCAGTTTCCTAATGAGCCAATTATAAAGTGGAAGAGTAGTTCAGCAGTGCCTAATGGTCGTTTTATTTCGTACCTTAAGGCGAGGAAGTTAGTTTCCAAGGGGTGTGTCTATCACTTAGTCCGAGTTAATGACTCTACTATTGAGATACCTCATATTCAGTCAGTTCCAGTAGTAAAAAAGTTTCCAGAAGTTTTTCCAGATGATCTTCCAAGAGTCCCTCTTGAGAGAGAAATAGACTTCGGTATAGATGTTCTTCCCGATACCCGTCCTATATATATTCCTCCATATAGGATAGCACCAACAGAGTTGACAGAGTTGAAAGAGCAGTTGAAAGATCTCATAGAGAAAGGTTTTATTCGACCAAATGTCTCACCTTGGGGCACTCCGGTCTTATTTGTGAGGAAGAAGGATGGTTCTCTTAGAATGTGTATAGATTACCGTCAGTTGAAAAAAGTTATTATCAAAAATAAGTATCCTCTTCTGAGAATTGATGATCTCTTCGATCAACTTCAGGGTGCCCCTTGTTTCTCTAAGATAGACCTTAGATCTAGCTACCATCAGTTAAGAGTAAGGGAATGTGATATTCCAAAGACAACTTTCAGGACCCGTTATGGTCATTATGAGTTTCTGGTCATGTCGTTCGGTTTAACTAATGCACCTGCAGCGTTCATGGACCTTATGAATAGAGTATTCAAGACTTATTTAGATATGTTTGTTATTGTGTTCATTGATGACATTCTAATATATTCAAGGAATAAGGAAGATCATCTAGTCATCTCAGAATAGTTCTCCAAACTCTAAAGGATAGAGAGTTGTATGCCAAGTTCTCTAAGTGTGAGTTTTGGCTTGAGTCTGTGACATTCTTAGGCCACATTGTCTCCGGTGAGGGAATTAGAGTTGACACCCAGAAGATAGAGGCAGTGCAGAATTGGCCTAGACCCACATCTCCAACTAATATTAGGAGTTTCTTGGGGTTGGCTGGATATTATAGAAGGTTTGTAGAGAGGTTCTCAGTTATTTCGTCCCCTTTGACCAAGTTGACTCAAAAAACAGTGAAGTTTCAATGGTATGAGGCTTGTGAGAAAAGCTTTAAGGAATTAAAAAAGAGGTTGACTACTGCCCAAGTAATGACCTTACCAGAAGGTACGCAAGGCTTTGTTGTATATTGTGATGCGTCCAGAGTTGGTTTTGGTTGTGTTAATGCAGAATGACAAAGTTATAGCTTATGCCTCCAGATAGTTGAAAGTTCACGAGAAGAAATACCCAACCCATGACTTAGAGTTGGTTGTCGTAGTATTTGCTTTGAAAATATGGCATCATTATTTGTATGGCGTTCATATAGATGTACTCACTGATCACAAGAGTCTTCAGTATGTGTTTAGTTAGAAAGAGCTTAACTCAGACAGATAAGGTGGTTAGAGTTACTCAAAGATTATAACATGAGTATTCTTTATCACCCAGGTAAGGCTAATGTTGTTGTTGATGCCTTGAGTAGATTATCTATGGGTAGTACCGCCCATTTTGAGGAGGATAAGAAAGAGTTAGCAAAAGATGTGCATAGACTTGCACGATTAGGAGTTCGACTAATGGATTCCACAGAAGGAGGAGTAGCGGTGATGAATGGGGCTTAATCGTCATTAGTCTCAGAAGTGAAAAAAAAGCAAGACCAAGATCCTATTTTTCTTGAATTGAAGGCAAATTTTCATAAGCAAAAAGTAACGACTTTTGAACAAGGGGGAGATGGTGTATTGAGGTATCAAGGTAGGTTGTATGTACCAAGGGTGGATGAACTCTAAGTGAGGATCATGGAAGAAGCACATAGCTCCAGATATTCTATCCATCCTGTTTCCACAAAGATGTATCGCGACTTGAGGGAAGTGTATTGGTGGAATAGTATGAAGAAAAGTATCGATGAGTTCGTTGCTAAATGCCTGAATTATCAACAAGTTAAAGTGGAGCACCAAAGGCCTGGTGGTATGGCTCAGAATATAGAACTTCTAGAATGGAAGTGGGAGATGATCAATATGAATTTCATCAAAGTTTTACCAAGGTCTTGCAGTCAGCATGATTCTATTTGGGTGATTGTTGATAGAATGACAAAATCAGCTCACTTTTTACCGGTAAAGACTACCCATTCAACAGAAGATTATGCTAAGTTGTATATTCAAGAGGTAGTCAGACTTCATGGGGCTCCAGTATCGATTATGTCAGATAGAGGAGCAGAATTTACTACTCAGTTTTGGAAGTCATTCCAGAAAGGCTTGGGTTCAAAGGTGAACTTGAGTACTGCTTTTCATCCTCAGACAGATAGTTAAGAAGAGCGCACTATTCAGAGTTTAGAAGATATGTTGAGGGCTTGTGTGATTGATTTCAACGGTAATTGGAAAGATCACCTACCTCTCATTGAGTTTTCTTACAACAATAGTTACCACTCTAGCATCCAAATGACTCCTTATGAAGCTCTTTATGGGATAATATGCAGATCTCCTATTGGATGGTTTGAAGTTGGTGAAGCTGGGTTCATAAGACCGGACTTAGTTCATCAAGCTATGAAGAAGGTTAAAGTTATTCAAGAGAGGTTGAAAACAACGCAAAATCATCAAAAATCCTACAGAGATGTTAGGAGAAGAGACTTAGAGTTCGAAGTAGATGATTGGGTTTACTTGAAAGTTTCACCCATGAAGGGTATTATGATATTTTGGCAAGAAGGAGAAGATTAGTCCCCGGTATATTGGTCATTACAAACTATCCAAGAGAATTGGCAAGGTCGCTTATGAGTTAGAGCTACCCCAAGAGTTAGCAGTGGTTCATCCGGTATTTCACATCTCCATGTTGAAGAAGTGCATGGGCGATCCTTCACTTATAATACCTACTAAAGATATTGGTATCAAGGATAGCTTATCATATGAGGAGATTCTTGTTCAGATTCTAGATCGCCAAGTTCGTAAGTTGAGAACTAAAGAAGTAGCATCAGTCAAAGTTCTGTGGAGAAAGCTACTTGGGAAGCTGAGGAGGATATGAAGAAGAGATACCCACATCTCTTCGAATCCGGAGAAGTTCCAAATTAAGGAACTAATCCTTTTCTTGGCTTTTATTTTAAGTTGGCATGTTGTAATTGCATTTTTCGCTTGTTGGGTGTTTGAGCTAGGTGTTAGATGTTACGCCTTAGCCTACTAAGAGTAATCTTATTCGAGGACAAATGTTCCCAAGAGGGAGATATTGTAACACCCCGCTTCTACAAAGACTTAGAATTAGAAAGAAACTGTTTTTGGAAATAATCAAATTTGGAAAGTTTGACAAAGTTAAGCTAAGTATGAGTTTTGGGTCAACTTCAAACGACCATAAATCCTATCTCAATATGAGTTAGGTGTGTTACAAGATACCTTAGGAAATATGTTTGAATTATTTTTCCAATGCCACCGAGTTTGACTAATTTCGAGTTCGTATGAGGGAGATATGCCCATTTGAAGTTGGGTTGTCTAGATAAAGAAAGTTAAAACTGGATTTTAGAAGGGTATTATGGTATTTTAACTACCCAATTAATTAAATTCATTTTTGGTAATTAAGTTGGGGTCTCAACTGATTGGATTCAGTTTACGCTTCAGAAAAATAAGTTAGGGTTTTGAGAGAAGAGGAGAAAAGAGGAGAAGAAGCTTGGAATCGTCGAGTTCTTGAAGAATTTTACTCAGCGAAGTTATGTTCTTGAAAGTATAGAAATTGAGTTCTTGATGGTTTTGTTTGAAGTTTCTATTGGGTTCTTGATTGTTGGAGTTGTTGAGATGTTATTGATTTAAATTCATGAAATTAGATGTTGTTTTGAGTAGATTCTTGCATATTTTGGTTATGTAGTCAAATCTAAGTGTTTGGGGAAAGAACCAATTGAATCTAGAGGGTTTAGAGTTGAAGAACGACCAAAGAAATTCGTTAAAAATCTGGGAACAGGTCTAGGGCACCGCGTCACTCAGAGCGCCCCAAGACAGAGTCTGAAGTTAGGGCTCTAGGGTGCCGTGCCAGCCAGTGTGCCCCAACCCAGACTTTGAAGTATTGCCTCTGGCGCCCCGTGCCACTCAGAGCGCCAGGGACGTTAGGTCTTCTACCCTTTCCCACTTCTTTCTGTTTGAGTTCCCTTGAAACGTACCTATGTTTCCTAGTTGATTTCTACACTCTAAGGTACGTCTAAACATTATGAAATCATCCATAAACATGAGATCGTGAACCTTGATTCCATAATTCAATTCAAGGAAAGTTAAGAGTCAAGTCAAAAGAAGTTCATAAAGTTTTTCAAAAGTCTTTTACAAATGTTTTAACTTTGTTTTAAGACTTGAGTTTTGAGTTGAGTAAAGAGTAAAGATTGAAGTTCATTTCTTCAAAAGAGTATATGGGGAGTATTTATTCCCAAAGAGTAAAATGTTTTAACATTTAAACAAGAAAGGAAACTTTGATTTCCAAAAGAGCCTTTGAGCTAGCTTTTCAGTAAAGAGTAAATGCTTTCACAATTAACCAAGAGAGGAAACTTTGTTTTCTAAGATAGCCTTTGAGATAAGTTTTGAGCAATTATCTCAAACCACAGAAAGAAGTTATGTTTTTAAACATAAGAGCTAGTATTATATTTTGGGAATAGTATTGAGCACTGATATGGTGGAGAGTTCAGAAAACTCCCAGCCCCCATAAACCATGTAGCGATCATGGGTAGAAAAGGGTCATACTTTTTAGATGATTCCTTAGTGTTTTTTAGCATAGACTAGTGGATCCACTTAGTAGTCAGGTTTTATACCCTCGGCAAGGTATAGGACGGCCCTGGCAGCATGAGGCAAAACGTTGTATCATCACAATAGCTCTTAGGTGATGGTTGTCGGCTAGAGAAACTCCCACAGAAGTATTTTGTATTATTATATACACAGAGTTACTTGTATTTTTATATACATCCAGAGTTTATATTGTATCTTTGCATACATACAGAGTTACTATTGTATTTCTAAATACACTGAGTTAATATCCATGTTTTAAAGCTTTTCTTTATAATGCACTTATTTATGCTGCTTTATATTGAAATGAGTTCAGTTTAGTTCAATTAAGTTGAGGCCAGGTTTGTTCTTTCAGTTCCTTTCAAGCTTATGTCTTGTTTTAGTATTTCCCCTCGCATGCTCGTACATTCAATGTACTGACATCATTTGGCCTGCATCGTTGTTATGATGCAGATACAGGTAACCAAGATTAGCATCCAGCGCTTCGTTGATCCAGTTGAGCATTCAGATTCTTGTGGTGAGCCTCCTTGTTTTTCGGAGGATCTCTATTTACATTGCTTTAGTAGTTTTCAGTTGTTAGGATGACCGGGGGTCTTGTCCCGACATCCCTCTTAATTTTAGAGGCTTCATAGACAGTTAGTTAGTTCATTTTTCTTTACCTTGTTATTGGCTTATGTTTTGAGACTTACGTTTCCATCTTGGCTAGTTGAATGTTTATTTTAAGACATTCTAAGGTTATTTCATGAGTTCATCTTTTGAGACTATTTTCTTATTCAGTAAGACTTTCGCTGAGTATTAAGCCAGGCCAAGGGTTCGTTTGGGACCAGTAATGATTCTCGAGTGCCAGTCCCAAGGGTGTAGGCTCGGGGCATGACATAAACTAAGCTTAAATCCTTCTAAGACACTTGAGCCTCCCTTTGCGAATTCTTTCCGCTTGTTCTTGGTCTAAAAACAGTTAAGTAATGCATGGATCAATAAACAAGGCCTATTTTACCTGGATAATAATCAAACTATCAATCCTAGGACAAACCCAAGATCCCAATACTCAATTAGGACTTTTTCCACCATCAACTTCAGGCTAAAACCCTCCCCCAATGATAATTTCTCAAGATTCTAAGTTCTAAGAATTGAATTACGGATTAGGGGAGCAATTATCTTACCTTTAGTGCTAGAAATTGTGCAAAACTGTTAAAAACTGCTCTGGTTCGCCTCTGAGCTCTCAAGAACGAAGTTTTACAGAAAATAACGATTTTGGGGTTTTTTCCGACTTAACTCGCGACTGTCCCGCCAACACAGGACCCTACCCGCCACAGTGGCCCCGTCCTGGCGGAACTAACCCCGCTCTGACGGCTTTCACGAAGACAGAAGCTCAGTATTTGAGTTCTAAGCTCCCATTTCACAACTCAACTTCAAACTTGGACGTTCAAAAACTACCCTTCCATGCCAAGATCAGTTTCGGGAGTTCTACTCGCCCGAATTCGATTTTGTAAAGCCGTACAGGATCCTTAACATCTTGGATATCCACTCATGTGATCAAATTCATAATCAAACCCCCGTCTATTACCAGATTTCCCTAGACCTCACCTGACTTAGATTTCGTCCAAGTCTAACTTAGGCTAGAAATTTTCAAGTCTCTATTCAAAAGTTTTATGTCCCAAATTCTTTCCCCATTGGCTTTTCCATAATGATGGGAACAGGTCGTTACAGTCAATTGACCATTTTTCTCTTCTCCTCTTTATGTGTTCAATAAATTTTTTGTATTAATTTATTTTTCTTATTTTCCTTTTTACTATGTTATGTATTTATAAATACATAAAACATAATACTATAAATTACAATAATTGACAGAATAAAATATTTTTTAAAAACATATTAAAAGTTTGATCAACTCTCAAAATTGAATTTGTGCCACATAAATTGGGATAGGGCGAGTAACATAAATTATTTGAAAATTATGTTAAGAGTATTATAAATCACAATAATTAACGACTTAAGAATATTTTTTAAACATATTGAAATTTTTTTAGCTCTCGAAATTCCAAATGTCCCACATAAATTGCGAGAGAGAGAGAAACATATATTATTTGAAAATTATATTATAAGTTAAGAGCATTATAAATCACAATAATTTAAAACTTTAAATATTTTTAAAAGCATATTAAAAATTTGGTTGACTCTCAAAGTTTCACATGTGCCACATAAATTGAGACAAAAAGAGTGACATATATATTTGAAAATTACGTTAAGTAAATCAAAATAATTAATAACTTAATTATACATTTAAATTGAGACAAAAAGAGTGACATATATATTTGAAAATTACGTTAAGTAAATCAAAATAATTAACAACTTAATTATACATTTAAAAATTATATAAAAATTTGGTTGTCTTTACTATTGTGCCACATAAAATAAGATGAATGGAGTAATATATATTGGGTCTGTGCTTGTACAAGCTCTTGTATCCAGTAGTTAGAGTAAATTTTAGGTTTAGCAAACATAAAAATCATATTTGTATGTTATAGCTATAGTTTGTATAATTGCGCTCCATAACAAACTTTATGTTTGCTATGGAGCATCAGATTTGTATAAATCGTTGGTAGCCTCTCATTTTTATAAATCGATGGCAGCCTCTCGTTTGTATAAATCATTGGCGGCTTCTCAATTCAATTGTATTTATGTAACTACTATGTATATGTATCAATCATTGTGTTTGTATATCTGCATAAAATTTGAATTTGTATACAATTGAGTCGAAATAAAACATTTGTATATCAAATCTCGCTCTCGCTTTATACAACACAAATTATACATTGAATTTGTATAATTTGTGTTTGTATAAAGCGAGAAAGACAAAAGAGAACTGGTAGGGGAAGGCCTGTATTTGTATAATTATAAGTGTATAGGACAAAAATATATGTATTTGTATTTGTATATACAGTTTTCTGATCTCGCTTTATACAAGCACAAGCGCAATTTATACATTTGTGTTTGTATAAAGTGAGAGAGGCGAGGGAGAGTGGCGAGCGAGATTCGCTAGGGAGAGAGGGGAATGACAACTGTTTGCTACGGGTTACAATTAAATGAAACTGTGGTTATAGCATTTAATTTGAATTAATAGTATACTATTTTATACAATTATTCCTATTTATTATGTTTACAAATAATTATACACGTTCAAATGTTAAAAAAACATATCGTTTTAATCACTTAATGTTCAAATCTAGAGACGACATTTTAATTATTCAAATCCATAGGGCTTAGAATTAAAATACATAAACAAGTAATCAGCATGCTATACCAAAACTAGTAATATTTTTTTCAAGTTCCCATTAATTCCATGCCCAGATTAAACCTATATATGCACTAGTACTAAATTACGTCTGTCTATTCTTAATTAGTTGATGTCGTGAATATTACTTTATTTTAATTGCATTGTCAACCAAAACAAACCCGATGTCGATATTAAAAATATTTCATCTGGTGAACAACTACGAACTAATTTTAGTTACATTATTTTTCATACATATATTTATATATTCCAAACATATACATGTGGAAGCCTGAGATCAGTGTGTAACTAGAACGTCATATATAAAGTCATGGTTTTTATTCGTTTAGTATGGATTTAATTATTGAACTTACCAAACTTTTAGCCTAAATAGAACGTATCTGAAAGCCATATCTCACTAGCAATTTTATTTGTCCCAAAAAACAAAAAAAAAAATGAGACGTCTCTAGAATCTAATACTATATGTTAGAATTTGAAAGGTAAACCTCAACTAACTTAGCTTTGACATTCTTAAACTTTTAACAATACCTTTTATCTTTGGTCTTTGCTTTAAATTGATCTGATGAGTGATGGTTGAAACTAGTCTTAGCATTTGTCCTTAGATGAAGGAAACAACTTCTAGAAGTATATTATAATATATACTATATTCTCTGTTGGGTTCAGTGTCATCATGCGGAAGTTTATAATTTGCAAATTATGTTTATGATAAATTAGACGACAAAGAAAAACATACTAAAAACATATTATAACTATGGTTTAGTCAAGCAATCTATACATTATAAAACTAATATTAAAAAAAACATAAACATGTTGGGAGAAAATTTTTCCTAAGCAAAACTCTCTACACGACTACATTGTGGATGTTTTTGTTGTGTTCATGGTATGAGAAGAGAAGTCTTCAATTTATAGAGTTCTATATGCTCCCTCTAAGAAAAAAAATGACCAAATATGAAAGAGAATTATATTTCTCTTTAAAAAAATACATAAATTAAGTAATTTAATCCCATTTACTTTTGAAAATTTGTCAAATTAACATTACATGACATGTGTCCGAAATTTTAAAAGTTATGAGTACTCAATTACTATTTACAGAGTTCTTGAAATATTTTCTTTCATCCACTTTTTTTCCCACACTCTCATTGTCACTTCTATATATTATTAATTATATTATTAGGTGCATCGCTCTCTATTATTATAAGTATTTGGAGTAAAAAAGAGGTCCATCACAGAATAGAAGTCAAATAAACGAGATGAAAAGAGTTGTACAAATTTAATTTTGATACAATAGTAAAATGAGGTCTAAATGGAAATAAATTATTAAACCAATTAACCAATCCTATTATAAATTTAGACATTCAAAAAGTATAACATTTTAAATGTCCATCTCACATATTGAATATGTTGGAGTCAGTTTGCCAATGATAGGGGAGATGAACATGAGTTGAATTAAAGATGGGGTTCTATCATTTGATTATTACATTACTTTGAATTAACTAGCAATCACAAGACACCTCTCTCAATTTCAGTAGGCTTACTCAAATTGCTGGTGAAGAAAGCAACTGAAAACTTAGTAATGTTATATAATTTGGTGCCTCAAAGTCTCTAAATAAAAGAAACTTCTTATTCACCAACCAAACGTACTAATATTTGGGAACAAGCTCCTAAACTTGATAGTGCAACTTTTTGTGATGAAACATGCAATACGTGAATGGCGACTTAATTACTTTATCGGAATTCAATATTTTTTATGTGATTATAATATATAAATCTTAGATCGTCCTCGTTACATAAGCGTAAGTAACAAATGAAATTATCATTACTACATTTCAAAAATTGATATAATTCTAATTTTTGTCCTACCTCATTTGACCTAATAATTATTTTGAGATTCAAATAATTTTTCCTTAATTTTAATTTTCTTAATCATTTTTATAAATATTTGACGGTAATTTTTAGGTACGAGTTCCTTCGTACTTATAGTTTGTAACGACCGGTTCCCATCGTTATGGAAAAACCAATGGGGGAGGAATTTGGGCTAGAAACTTCTGAGTAGTGACTTGGAAATTTCTAGCCTAGGCCAGACTCGGACAAAATCTGAGTCAGGTGAGATCTAGGGAAACCTGGTAACGGATGGTGGACTTAATTATGAATTTGATCACATGAGTGGATAACCAAGACATTAAGGAGCCTGTACGGCTTTACGGAATTGAATTCAGGCGAGTAGAACTCTCGAAACTGATCTTGGCGTGAAAGGGTAGTTTTAGAACGTCCCGGTTTGAAGGTGTGTTGTGAAATGGGAGCTTGGAACTCAAATCCCGAGGTTCGGCCTCTGCGCAAGCCGCTGGGGCGAGGTTAATTCGACTAGGGCGGGGCCGCTGTGGCGGGATGGGCCCGCCGAGGAGGGCAAGTCGCGACTTAAGTCAGGGAAAAACCCAATTTCGTTATTTTCTACAAAAATTCATTCTTAAGAGATAAGGGACGACCCAGGGCGATTTCTGGACAGATTTCCACGACTTCTAGTGCTAAAGGTAAGGAAATTACTCCCCTAATCCATATTTCGATTCTTAGGACTTAGAATCTTGGGTAATTATCGTTGGGGTAGGGTTTTGGCTTGAAATTAATGGTGGGAAAAGTCCTAGCTAGTTGAACATTAGGATCATGGGTTTGGTCTTGAATTAATAAGTTTGTTATTATCCAGGTAAAATAGGCCTTGTTTATTGATCTTTGCGTTAATTACTTGTTTATAGACTAATAATAAGTTGAAAGGCTACGGAAGGGGAAGGCTCAAGTGTCTTACGAGTAATCAAGCTTGGTTTCGAGATAGGTGATGGTTTGATTTCCTGTTGTGTGATATATGCCGGTTAATTGCTTCGTTGTATGCGTGCATGTATGTGAATAGGGAAATGTGAATCAAATCTAATGAAATGATTATGTGTGAACAATACATGCCATGAACATGTTACTTGATTGTATGATTATGAGTATTGTTCATTATAGGTGTGATTGTGACTGTGGTTGTGCTGACTGGATTGGGTGTCACGTTCCGACACATATATTGGATCGGGTGTCTTCCGACACACATATTAGATCGGATGTCACGTTCCGACACATGTATATTGGATCAGATGTCACATTCCAACACACTAACAGTTTGGGTGTGGGTTCTATGCAAGGACTACTTGTGATTAGTACGTTCATGTTTACCTATCATTGATATTGGGAAATTGTATGTTGCTCCTTAAATGATAATTGAACTATGTATTCTGTATATGTGTGCTTATTGTGTTGTAATTGCTTGTGTATATTGTGCTTACGGGAGTAGCCACGTGATCCTATCAGTATACTGTGGTTTGTGTATTAATACTGTACTTTCTCTTTCTTTGTTGAGTACAGGGCATCTTCAGGCGGCTACCGACAGACCTCAGTTAGGAGATTATTGACTGCGATCGGATTCGAGGGTGAGTCAGTTCTTTCAGGTTGTCGTGGATCCTTCTTTTGTTTAGTCCATTCCCTTCGGGCTCAGACTAGGTGGTTTAGACATTTATTATGTTGATGTGGGTGTCAATCATGACGATTTGGGTCGTGACATAGTTGTTATAAATGTTTTTACTAATTTATTCCCACTTTCTGGATGCTTTTACTAAGTGTTTCCTCTATTTCAATTTATGTGACATATTTTCTTTTCTAACCTGTCAATGAAAATGTCATTTTCATATTTAGAAATAGTTTAACTTTAGAATTTCTATGTTGATTTTAACGAGATGATTTACCGTCATATAGCCGTCTACATTTTAGTAGTAATAGTGAGCACTGAGCCCAATTAATTATCTAAATGCCATCAATGACACCTCAAGTATATATATTTATTTTCGTTTGATAAAAAAGGAATAACATGCTAAGGGATGATGATGGTCGAAGTCACTACATCAAAAATGGTCTTTAGCGGTAATTAATTAACAATTGCTGTTAAATATATATTTTTAGCGGCAATTAGCACTCTTTGTATATGTCCCTAAAAGCTTTAGCAACATTGGATCTAATGACACTTAACTAATGCCGGTAAAGAGTTTAGCACTCTTTATTAATGTGTCTATTTATTGCCGCTAAAAGTAGTTTTTGTCGTAGTGAGTGAAGCATACTTATAAGCAAGAAAGTGAGAGAGCATATTTAATTTGTAAAAAGTCCATATCAGATGTGGTGAAATCAATTTAACAATGATGATATGTGGTGAAGTGAACACAAGCTAAGGTAAAATATGAGCTTTCAAATATGGTTAAATTTTGACATTATTTTGCAGCAGATACAAAAGACTCATTTTCTTAAATTTCTTGTGACAAAAGCAATTGAAAATTAACTTGATAACTCTATAGAATTTGGTGGCTCTAAAAATCTTAATTTTTACTTAACTGGATTAGTGAACTACGTTGTTGTTTCACCAACTCAACATATATACTAGAATAATTAGAGGACAAGTACCTTAGTTAGATAGTACAACTTTTCTTTAGCAAACATGTCCTATAGTACTAACAAGTGTTATCATTCAAGAAAAAGACTTGAAAATGCTGTTTGTTGACTGTTGTTGCATGCAATGGAAAGTTTAGAAATAAAATATAGATTTTCGAGAAGAGGGGGTGCTTAATTTTTTTGTTTTCCAGCTCATCGTCCAAATATCCATTTTTTTTTATTTAATTTAATTCACGTAGAAAAAAACAAAAAAAAAAAAACTAATTTAAAATAATTGTGTATGGAGATGCGGGGGATCAAACCCCGTGCCTCTCGCATGCAAAGCGAGCGCTCTACCATTTGAGCTACATCCCCAAGTTGTCAGACAAATCGGATATATATTATATTTCAATGTTGTTTTTACACGGGTGAATCTTACTGGGCTACGCTTTCTGTATATGTTTTGTATACATCTCTGATATTAAGGCCCTTTAAGAAAGAAAAAAAGGAAAAGTTACGCATTTGGCCACTCGCCAAATACAATTTTATAGGTGGAGAAGGGCCTAAAATACCCTTCAACTATTTAAATTGGTACAAAACTATCCTCCATCCACCTTTAGTCCCCAAATATCCTTGACGTCAACTTTTTGGCTCAAAAATACCCTTATGTCTAACGGATCATACACATAAGGTGGATGGAGGGCAATATTGTACCTAATCCCATAGTTAAGAGCATTTTAGGCCCTTATCCATTAAAATAATTTGAAATTACTTTATATATAAGCCCATATGGTTGACTTGATTTTAAATTTCATAGTAAATTGAAAATAGAAAAAAATCAGTCCTCTACTCTCTACACTTGGGGGGGGGGGGGGGGGGGGGGGGGGGGGGGGGGGGGGGGGGGGGGGGGGGGGGGGGGGGGGGG
>JAJOOR010010345.1:0-36510 GCA_036250505.1 Solanum acaule | reverse complement strand
AGAAATAAATGAAGACTTTGAAATGTTTACCAAATTGCCCTTTTAAAAAGTAGACTCAATTTCTCTCTCCTCATAAATGTATTGGAGTATTATTTTAAGATTAAGTGGGACCAACAAGGATAAAAAAGGAATTGTACCTTTAAATATTTTCCATATAAGGAAATGTGACATTCTTTTTGGGACTGACCAAAAAGGAAATGTTGCCACATAAAATGGGACAGAAGGAGTATTTGATAAGTGGACGAAGATTTTATGAATAAACTTATCTAAAAGGATTTTTGAGATAAATATTTTGTCTTGTCATGTCTAGGCATTTTTTTTCTAATCATTAAGGATAGTTCAGATAAGAAGGTAAAAAACTTACATTTTCAAATAATTTATAAGGCTGGTTTTGAATCATATATATTTTTACTTTAAAGAAAAAATCGTATCTAGTCTGCAATCAACATAGAAAGAGAGAGAGAGTATATTATATTGTAAAAAGTGAACTTGACAATAATGATAAATTAGTCTGATGAAGCCACGTGAAATAAATGTACTAGTACTAGATAGAAAAGATAAAATCAGGAGGGTTAAAAATATTTTCAAACTATATGAAATTGTTTTTCTGTTAGAAACTTTGTGTTAAAAAAAATACTATGATTATATAAAATGATACTGTGTTGATTTTCATGTACTGTTGTGCTTTTAATCAACTAATAATGTCCAACAACTTTTAAGGATGGACATTGACTAGTCGACTACCACTAGGGAACAATAAATACTCATGTTTAGAACGTGCCAACAAATCAAGGACTTACGTACACCATACAAATTAAATAATTATTGTGTTCACGATTTGGATAAAAATCAATTTAAATTGAATATTCAAACCAAATAGACTAAATAAACGGTTTTATCTGTGGTTGGATTTGTTTGATTTTAGATTTTTAAAACCGATTGTATTTGGTTTGATTTTGATTTTATTAAAAAAAATCAAAGAAATAACCACGTTGAATCGATAAATTACATACATATGTTTTTATTAGTATACATGCATAATATATTATTTTTATAGATAATTTTAAATATCTTATTGGTTTCATGTATAACAATATAATAGTGTCTATGATATTTTTTGTGGGACTAGGAATGTCACTATCTCTTCCTTCTACACCAAAATGGTGAATTTTGAGACTTTATTCACGGTAAATTCAATGATCGAAAATTTTGTAACGTTAGTCGTTCTAACTGTTTTTTTATTTTGGGTGAATTGTTGTCTTTTTCCCTCTTTTGAATGAATCTTTTTTTTTTTTTCAATTTTTGTGTATTGTTAATAATTGAATAATCGACCCAAACTGAATCGAAATTGATATCAACCAAACCGATAAATAAATATTATATTTGATTTGGTTGGTTTTATTATTTAAAACCGATTATATTGGTTTGATTTTAATTTTGACGAATAACCGACTGAAACTGACTCGTCAACACCCCTACTTACGTGAATAAGGTCATATATGATATATCTACTTCCTCTGTCCATTTTTATGTTCACTATTCTTAAAATAAATATTCCTAAAAGGCGAATAAAAAACTCCAAATAATCATGAATTACAGAAGTAGAGAACATTGGCATGATAAAAGAGTTTTATTTAGAAAGATAATTATACAAGAACATAGTAGAGTATTAATTATGCGCGCACAAAGTAGACACTAAGAGGGAAACGGAGCCCTTGAGAAGGCGTTTGTCTTGTGGCGAGAGCCAAACGCCTTCTTCCATCTAACACAACCACCCACACTACTCGACATTGATTAAGAGCACAATTTGGACAAACAAAAGGACCAGGACAATTCAACAAATGGTAACCTCTTTCTGCTCTCACTATTTTAAACCAACTACTATCTGCTCTTCCTATGGTTCCTCCACGAGTCCCAAACAAACTTGCCTCTAGTGTTGCATTGTACTCTCCCACTTTCCAATTTATAAAATTATCACAATTCCTCGAACCAACGAACTGGATGTTAATGTCTTGATTTTCATAGATGCGAGGTGGTTGTCCTCTACTAGCATGTTCAATAAATCTAAGGGGTGTACCTCTTTGTCCATCGGAGTTGTACTTGAACACACCGTCTGGACAAGAGGCACCTGAATTTGGGATGTGACCTAGGTATACATGACCACTTAGGACACCTCCAAGAGACGAAGCGATACGATAATTTGAACGAGGATTAATTCCTCTACCCAATGTGTCGTATACTTGCCTATTAGAATTACGACGATTTTGGCAAGGGGAAGTTGATGAAAACGCAACAAAAGCAAGTAAACAAAGAGATAAGAGGAATAATAAACACTTGGTCATGTTTCACTTGTGTATATGAGTTGTCACTTGTTTATACTAATAAAGCCTTCTATTTTATAGAGTGAAGTGATATCCTCAATTCCTCATCATGTCAATGTCATGCATCTAGTGTGGTTTCTATGTATTTGAGATACATAAATAAAAACTGATTGATGAGAGCTAACATGCTTCATAATCAAGAAGAAGAAACAATAAGGTCCTTGAAGTGTGTTCGCCCTGTAGTCACTGGTACGTAGTTCACTACAATATCAAAAACAGTAGCAACAATAAATATACACATTAACAAAGAGTGCTAATTGCTAAAGCATTTATCGACATTAGTTAATTTTTACTAAATTCAATGTCGTTATAAGCTTTAGAGACATTTATAAAGAGTGGTAATCGCCTCTAAAAATATATATTTACCGTCAATCAAGTTATTGTCGTTAGTTAATTGTCAAGTAAAAATAATTATTGACATAATGATCGATCAATAGTCTTTGTGTTATTCACACTTACCACTTAAATAAATTCAACGAAGCGACTAACGAATATTTTTTGAAAGGTAACATACAAGTCTATGTTACTCTTGCTCACTACTTTAATTATTTGTTTCCAAATATGTATACCATTAAATTATGTGGATTTAAGTGAGTACGTTCGTAAATCGTAACTAATATTTTAGCACAAAAACATTTTTACTGTTTACTTGGCGACTCCTATCAATTAATCTAATTTAACGATTCATAACACAAAAAAATAAAATATATTTTTAAAATATGCAAAATTGAATGGATATACCCTTTTCAATATATAAATATACTCAACTAACCATCGTACTTCATTGGCACGTTTTACTTATTCATAATCGTTAATGGTCCCGTTTGCACATCATTATTGGTCCTGCAATTAGAGCAGAGGATAAGAAGGAAAATTTGGGTGCTTCTTCTTTACTCACATAAAATTAGATTTATCCATTTGTAATTGTTTCAAGACATAAATATTTTGCTTTTAATGAAAAATATCCATATCTCTCACGTGGTGGATAGGTCTATATGATATGGTCCTTCCAACAAAACAATACAAATCTCTTAATTCTTATACGAGATATTTTTCTATTATGGGTGTATTTAATACGAATGAAAAGGTTTCATTTTGTTAATTGATTACTTAGTTTTTTTATGGGGTGTGTGGGGTAGTGAGAGAAAGAGATTGGACTTCGGAGAGTACATGGGGTGAGATGGAGTGGGGTGGAGAGTGGACCAATAAATTTTCGTAAGATTAAATGTATTTGAAAGTTTGTAATTATAATATGTAATCGTAAATATTTATTAACAAAAGAAAAATAAAGATGTGTGATTTATTAATGCGACATCTAAGAATACATATAGACATTGTTTATGAATTATTATTTAGTCATTTGGCAAGATTATATAAAAGTTGAAATTTTTTTAATAATTTTCACAAATGATGGTTTTCACATTTCAACTTTATGTCCAAACGGAACCTATAGTTAAAGATAGACCTTATATTTTTTAGAACCAAATATTTACACCCTCTAAATTATGGAGATTCTACCCTTAGACCCCCTGTTGAGTTATATCTATAACTAATTAATTATTATGATTTATAATATAATTTTTTCGTAATTTTAAAAAATAAGTTCATCTCTCTGGAAATACTAAAAGTTGACCCTTAGCTCCTCTTCTACTCTATTTTTGTAATTTTAAAAAATATGTTCATTTCTCTGTAAATTCGAAAACATGTCCGAAGCTCCTCTTCTATTCCCTTTTTCATAAATTTTAAAAATAAGTTCTCCTATAATCAAATAATGAACTTGACCTTAAGCTCATCCTTTTCCCACTTATATAGAGTAATAAAATTTAAAAATAAGTTCCCCTATAAGTAAATAATTGAACTTGGCTTTAAGCTCCTCCTTTTCCCACTTATTATATAGAGTAACAAATTTTAAAAATAAGTTCCCCTATAAGTAAATAATTGAACTTGGCCTTAAGCTCCTCCTTTTCCCAATTATTATATTACTAGATATTTGGTGCCCGTGTCAGCACGGGCCCAATAAATATTAATCTTTTTTGTTTCAATTTATGTTATATAAATGGAATTTGAATATTAGTTGATTTTTTATATGTTTTCTTAAAAATATATTTGAAGTTATTAAATTGTTGTGATTTATAGTATTTTTGCGTTAATTTTGAATAATATAGGTTACTCATGTTTCAATTCACGTGAATAATCATAAATTTTTTCAGTTGTTAATTTATTGTGAAATCTAGAAATTTTGATGTTAATTTCAAATAGTACATGTTACTTCTTTTATTCCAATTAGTCAACCAAATTTCTTATATAATTTAAAAATATTTTTAATTGCTAATTATTGTGATTTATAGCATCTTTTATGTAACTTTTAATAATAATATATAATTTGTTCAAATTCATATGACAATGATAAGATTTCAAGAGTCAACCCAATAGAAATTGAATTTTTTAAAAAAGTTGTACCTCTAATATATTTTGTAGCTAAAATATACTCTCTCTGTCCACTTGTATTTGTCATGTTGTGCATTTTGAAAGTCCATTTGACTAATTTTCAAAGTTAAATTAGATTGTATTAATTCGATATTTTAAACAAAAAATTTAAATATGCAAAATCAACACAAAAAGTACTATAAATTGTAATTTTTTGCATATGAATATGATGACAACACTTATCATGTGCTAAGTAGTAGATATTGCCACTTATATATAAGTAGTAGATATAGAGTAATATGTATGTATGTACAGTGGTCCAATTTAGGCTGCAAATTTTTCTGATTGGGCCATTTGTTTAATTTACAAACATTTATTTGCAAAAATAATTTCCATCCACTAAAATTAGAGCACAAAAATCAAAAAAATAAAAGCAATGGGTTATGCATCGGTCAATTCAGTTCAGTTTTATGTATTATTAGTTTGGTTTTCAATTTTTAAATCGTTAAATCGATCACAAATCAATAAGAAAATTTTATCAATTTTTGATTTTTTTTTTGGTAAAACAGGATACTTATATTAACAATTTAATATGCATCATTACATGGGATGGGCAGAGCAGTACGCACGCTTCGTAACGTAAGGGAGGTTTCAGCAGCATTGTAGCTATTACATACATTAGGAGCTAATATTGGCTTTTGTAACCTAACAAAAATGTTCCTTCCTTGTCTGCTTCCAGCGCTTTTGAGACAAACACCGGAGGAACATCCAAGCACAAAAAGGAGTTATCTTGGACTGTTTTTTATCCTACCCTTGCTAGTGCATCTGCCACCCTATTTGTCTCCCTAAACGAGTGGTGGATTGGGGGGCTCCCCAGCCGGCGCAGCAGATCCCTGCAATCAAGCAGCATGTTAGAGTAGGAGGGGTGATCATTAATTATGATGCTTATGAGTTCCTTGCAATCTGTGTTGATCTCCAATGGCATTAGACCTCTGATTAACGCCAATTTGAGCCCCTGTATAAGTGCTATTAATTCTGCTCTAATGTTATTTGCCAGATGGAGATTTCCGACGAAGCCTACTATCCATTCTCCTTTGGTGTCTCTTATGACTCCACCTATTCCGCTTTTGCCTGGGTTTCCTATTGAAGATCCATCAGTATTCAACTTGTAGCCTTGTATAGGAGGAATCCATCTGATCAAAGTTTTGATCGTTTTTTCCTTTAGGCAAGTGTTTCCCTAAGGGTGTAGAACTCGATGGCTTGGTTAGGATTTTTTTTTCGTGCAGATGTCAGTTTTAGTGTTCTGGTGGTAATTTTCATTCCTCTTGAGCCATATGTTCCATAGGAAGAAGGGAAATCCCTCTTTCCAGCTAATGTATTTTGTGTTTAAAAGTACCTGGAGGTTTTTGATGATATTTAGCCAATCACTCTCTTGGGTATTTTCAACCTGATTTATGGAGTGTAACACTTTGAGACTTTTCCACATTTTTCTTACGGTATAGCATTCTACAAAAATATGTTCTATTGTCTCCATTTTGTTACATATATGGCATAGTGGATCAATCTTTATTCCTATAGAATGTAAATACTTCCCAGTAGGTAATCTTTTATGTTGGCATAGCCAAATGAAGTATTTTATTTTGTTTGGGCAGTGAAGAGGCCATATCCAACTGAAGCCATCAAAAGTAATGGTCTTATCTTGTTCTGCTAGCAGTTTATATACTGAGGTCGTTGATAGTATTCCTTGAGGGCTTGGCCTCCACACAGCCTTATCTGTTCTGTTATGGGATGTGTATGTACAATTTATTTGTAGGAGGATATCTTTCGAGAGCTCAAAGGTTATTTCGTTTAAGTTCAGAATATTGTTCTCTAGGATTACTTCTCCCACTCTAATGTTATTTTCTTCTTTCCTAAGGGGACCCTGTATTTGTTCCCTAATTGTTTTCCCATTTGGTAGCCAAACATCGTACCAGAAGGATGTCGACTTCCCATCTCCCAGAACCCATCCCATGCCTTTACTGCATATGTTCCAGCCTGTTAGCAAATATTTCCAGAGTTTGCTATGTGTACTGTTAGCTTTAGTATCCTTATCTAATTTCATATTGCTGGAATACTTCCTTAGTAAAACTGAGGCCCATGACAAATTTGGTTTTCGAAAAGCTCTCCAAGCTAATTTGGATAGGAGGGCTAAATTTTTTGTTTCTGATCTTTGGACTCCCAATCCCCCTTCATTTTTTTTTGGAGGTTACTACTTTCCATTTAACCATATGTAATTTCCTTTTCTCACTAGTGGATCCCCAGATGAAATTATGTTGTATTTGATCAAATTTTTTTGTGATAGTTCTTGGTAATTTTATCATTTGCATGACATGAGTGGGAATATTATTTAAACAGGTTTTCGCTAAAGTAGTGCGTCCTGCTAGATTAAGAAATTTTGTCTTCCATCCTGCTAGTTTCGATTGGAGGTTATCAATAATGAATTGGAGGTCGTTGTTTGTGCTCCTTTTGTGCATAATTGGGAAGCCTAAGTAGTTTCCAAAATGATTTCCTTGTTTTATGTTCAGCTTCTTGGATATCATGTTGCTTGTAATGTCAGGACAGTTTTTGGAGAAAATTAGTTTTGATTTGCTCGTGTTTACTACTTGTCCAGAGGATTCGCAAAAGTCCTTCATTATTTTCAGAATACACTTACAGTTGGCTTTATTAGCTCTACTCATCAGTACTAGGTCGTCTGCCAAAAATAAGTGTGATATCAAGGGCCCTTTGTGGGATATTTTTATTGGAGACCAGTTTTTCAATTGGACCTCCTGATCTATTTTCCGAGATAGGATTTCCATACAGAGGATAAAGAGGTATGACGATAGTGGATCCCCTTGTCTTATCCCCCTTGATGGCTCAAAGTATTATGTTTTATTTCCATTGACTAGTATCGATATTTTACTTGTCGTAATACACGACATGATAAGGTTTATAATGTTACGAGGAAAGTGAAAATAGATAAGAGTTTCTCTAATGAAGGACCATTCGATTTTGTCAAAAGCTTTCTCGAGGTCTATTTTTAGAATTAGATTTGCCTTCTTCCCTTTCATTTTCCCGAAGTGGGAAATGATTTCTTGGATGATGATGGCATTATCCGAGGCTTGTCGATTTTTTAGGAAACTTGACTGGCAGGGCCCAATTAGTTTATCCATAAAGGGCCTCAGCCGTTGAGAAATTATCTTTGTTATCACTTTATATGTTGTATTACATAGGCTGATGGGCCTGAATTCCCTCAGTCTATTGGCGTTCTTCTTTTTTGGGATCAGGCATATATGTGTTATTTATTTCATCTGGAATATGGCCTTGGGTAAAAGCATTTTAATCAATAAGAAAAATGCTCATAAAATAAATATATAATTTCTCACTTCTCTAATAATTTGATGCGATACAGTGAAACAAACAAATCAGTTGTAAATGCTTTGATATAGTGAAACACGAAATATAATGAGAAAATTGCATCAATAAGAACAAATACAGTACGAAGGCTACAATTACATGTTACAACCAAAACATAATATGATTTTTTTGTGTGAAGTGTCAAGTATGAAGAGTGAAGACAGTAGTGTAGAGTACTACTGATATAGTGTTTAGTTATGTTAAATTATTAATATTTAATATTTATGAAGGGTAAAGTCATAAATTAATATCGTTTTAATGGGTTATCGGTTTATCCAATACTAAATATCAAAATCGAATCGATAACCCAATACTAAATACCGAAATCAAATCAATAACTCAATACTTTTTTTTTTATAAAATCATTAAAAACCCGTTAGCCCAATAACTTAATAGCAATAATTTGATAACATAATTTTCGGCACAATTTGTTGACCGGATTCGATCTTTGTATTATTGGTTTATTTCGATTTTCATCTTTGTATAATAGTCTCCAATTTATATAAATGTGGGACTTTAATCCTCAAACTAATGAAAATTAAATTCTTACCAAAATTCAATCCTTCTAAGAATTTTTTTTTAAATTATTTACATATAAGAATTAGCAGAAAGTATTTAAAATAACATATATATTACTCATTACTACAAGCAGCTTCAGGGGCGGATCTATTAAGGAGTGTGGGGGTGCCACGCCACCCCCGAACTTCGACGGAAACTTTATATATATATATATAATATTTATATTTATATAAAGCGTGTCATCCACAGAACAAAATTAACTTGTGGTGCCGTGGGAGGGCAACTTTAGAAGGCTGATGTTGCGGGTTCGAATTCCATTTGTATCTATTTTTTTGAGAAAGACGTTTTTTTAAGAAAAAGGAAATTGTTGCACACGTTCTTTTAAGAAAAATTAGAGAACTAAAATTAATTTATATCGAAAAGACTAATAATTTAATCAAATATAAAATTAATTTAATCGATAAGTCTATTTGGCACCCACGAACTCTGAATCCTAGATCTGCCACTGAGCGGCTTGACAAGCACCTCTCGAGTGTCTTGCCAGCTTGCCGACCAACAGGCATTTTAGTCATTTATACGTGTTAAACCCTTGCAATAGCTGCTGCTCCTCTAACTCTGAGCAGAGTTTTAGGATGAGAACAGAAAATTTCAATTTCTATCCATTTCGCTGCTCTCCTCATCACCGTGGCCTCTGTTTGTCTCTTCCGTCATTCAGCTTCTTTGTTGAATTTATTGTCACTTTTGTGTTAATTTGAGGTTGTTACTGATGTTTAGAGAAATTAGCTCTTAAAGACAAAACTAATCTCTTCTTAATATTCCTTCCCAGTTTGTTTCTTGTTCAAACAGCTTTAATACTTATGTTATTCGTGAGATTTCACATTCCTTTGTTAACAAATGATCTATTAGATCACTAATTGGGAGTGATCTTTTGCTTTGCTCCATAGATAGATATAGATCTAATTATTTTCATTTTTGCTCTATGATTGAAGGTTTTGGTTCCTTTTAAGACTATGTGTTAGGAAGTAAATACAATTTGTGTCATTGGAATCGCTAGGTTGCTCTTCTCCTTGGGTTTTTCCAAGATAAATCCTAAATACGCATCGAACTGTAGTTGTTGTAGATTTCGTTGACAGCAGAACGCGTTTGATAACAAGGAGACATAACAAATACAAAAATGCGCACATATATTGTGCTAACTTGTACAATAATTGTATATTAACAGAAGTTTACAATAACATATTCTCTTCTAAGTTGTTAATTTTTATGCCATTGTTACAAATTTCATGCACAACAGATGTCAACTGATAAAAATTTGGTGGTACTAACTTGCTCCTCGCAAAAAAGGAAGCGTCATTACTCAACAGAAAGAGCCTGCTAAAATCAAGCTTAGGAGACATGATCTGCATACTCAACTGTCGCCTGACAAAAAGGAGATGCTTTTATCACGACGACGAGTGAAAAATGTTGAATCGGTAAGCTGCTGTTTCTTGATTGAGAGTGCCAAAGAAGCATCATGTTCTGGAGTTGGTGTTGAATTGCCTACACAGAAAGCTCTAACAATAAAGAGTCCTCGGTTAGCAAAAAAGGTCAGATACCAAAAAAAGACAACTTAGAATGTATGTTATTTATCATTTTACTTATATATGCATTGGTAATGTTAATTAGCTTTCCATCCTGCAGTCGCTGATACATCCTGCGTCAACAACCCAACGACGACCTTCGATAAAAGAAAGAATACACATGGACATTTCTCTGCATCCGAAATTGGTCCGTTATCATTACAATTTTATTTTAATTTTGCTTTGCCAAAAACTGCTTTATATATTAATTGGACTGATTGCGTATTAGGATCAACATCAACGGCTGCCACTGAATCGCATGATCCAACAACACCACCTAATTGGACTGATGCCTATTAGGTTCAACATCAATGGCTGCCACTGAATCGAATGATCCAACAACATTACCTAACGTCCAAAAAGGTTTGTTTAACTCTAAAACATTATTTTAGGTGTACACGCCCAGTAATGCGAACAGCCTAATCTTTACTATTCAGAATGTACCTTCTTTATGATTTTACCTGCTTAATTAGATTTCTTTTCTGCAGTGGTCCCAATTGCAGCCTCCGAAGCCCACTACTCTGTATTCGAAATTGGTTAGTTGTTATTAGAATTTGATTTAGATTTCACTTCACCAAAAATATTTCATATATTAATTGGATTGACTTCTTATTAGGTTCAACATCAACTACCGCCACTGACTCACATAATCCAACAACATCATTTGTAGTCAAAAAAGGTTTGTCTTACTCTATTACTTTAACAATTCTTGCAAATGTTCTGTCGACAGAGGTGTCATACATTATTGCAACAACTATACACAGGTTATAGATCAAAAACAGTGGGCTGTTAGAATTTTAACCAGCTACCCAGTAATGCGAGCATTTTAAAAACTGTGGCAGATTGTAAATACTGTAACGCAAAAAGATTTGAATATGAGTCACCTGGATTCTGTTGTGGCAATGGTTCAGTTAAGTTGGCGTCCCATGAAATGCCTAATGAGTTATTAAATCTCTACTTAGATAACACGGAAGAATCTAAACACTTTCGTGCTTATATCAGAATGTACAATAGTATGTTTGCATTTACCTCACTTGGAGTAAACTATGCAAGACGCTGGCCAAAAAATATCATGGTATTTACACATTTAAAGTACAACGGAAAATGTATCACTTTATAAACGATTTAGTGGCATCAAATGAACAACCAAGGAACGTACAATTGTATTTTTATGATGATAAACAGAGAAATATTGAACCAAATGGCTGCTTCTAGCATGCTTAAACAAACAGTTGTTGAAAAGTTGATGGATATTCTAAAGATAAATCCTTATTGCATTTTCTTGAAATCCCTGGTACATATTCCTGAGTTGCCAAATTTTTATATTGCATTGCGGTGTGGATCAGGTTTAAACCAGCGAGTATTTAACCTACCAAGTGTATCAGAAGTAGCAGCATTATGGCTAGAGCAAGAAACAAATGCTAATAATTCTGCACCCCATATTCAAATTTATACTCACAGTAACAAAAGTCAATTAGTAAATTATTACTATGGTTGCTATGATCCTTTACAATATCCACTTCTATTTCCATATGGTGAAAATGGATGGCATTATGGTATTCAAAAGATTATATTGCCAGAGAATAAATTGAAAAAAAGAAAGCGGCCTTACTATGAAGATGAACAACTTCCAAGTTTATCTAATATGTATTCAATTGATGGACTACTTGATATGAAAGCTGAGGTTCTGCAAAAAGGGACACTGTTTCTTGTCGTGAATACTATTGTTATAAACTTCAAATGAGAGACAATGAGGAAAATGGAGTTTTACACTCAGGTAGACTATTTCAACAATACTCAGTTGATGAATTCATCAAAATAGAAACTCAAAGGTTAGATTTCACATCCTTTAACCAGGATTTTTATCGAACTGATATATTGCAAAGAGTTCTTGATGTCCATAGATTTGGTGAAAGAGAAGCTTCTAAGATAGGAAAAAAGAGATTTCTTTCGGCCAGTTTTGTAGGTGGTCCGAGGGATATGCGTCGGCGTTATATGAATGCTATTGCATTAGTTCAACATTTTGAAAAGCCCGATATATTTCTTACTATGACATGTAATCCCTCTTGGCCAGAAATAAAAGAACATTTATTTCCAACAGATGAAACTCAAAACAGACCTGATTTGATTAGTTGTGTATTTAAAGCAAAGGTAGAAGAAATGAAGACAGATATACTAAAAAGAAACATATTTGGAAAAGTCGCAGCTTTTATGTACACAATAGAATTCCAAAAATGAGGTCTTCCTCATGCTCATTTTTTGGTTATACTCAATGATGACTATAAATTGCTAACACCTGAGGCTTATGACAAATTTGTTTCTGCTGAGTTACCTGATCTGGATACAAATCCTTACTTATATAAGCTTGTTATTAAACACATGATGCATGGCCATTGCGGTCAATTGAATCCAACAAATTCATGTATGAAGAAAAAAGGACAATGCAAATTTAGATACCCAAAGAGCTTTGCTGATACAACAACAAAAGGAAAGAACTCATACCCAATTTATAGAAGGTGAAATATGGGAAAATTTGTGCAGGTTAGGAAACAACTTCTAGATAATTCATGGGTTGTTGCTCACAATCCTTATCTAGTATGCAAATATAATTGCCATATAAATGTAGAGGTATGCTCTGATATAAAAGTTGTCAAATATATATACAAATACATTTGTAAAGGACATGATAAAATTTCATTCCATGTGCATGACACTAACACAAATATTGAAATAGACGAGATAAAAGAATATCAATCTGCTAGATGGGTGTCAGCTCCTGAAGCTATGTGGCGTTTATTCGCCTTTCCTATTAGTGAAATGACCCCAAGTGTTTATCACCTTCAATTACATCTTGACGGACAACAATTTATCTCTATTAAAAAAAAAGACAGCATCAGTAGCATTGTTAAAAATCCTATGATTAACAAGACAACGTTGACAGAATTTTTCCTGATGAACGCAACAAATACAAATGCTAAAGAGCTTAATTTGTTGTACAAAATTTTTCCACAATACTTTGTATGGTCATCTTCTTATAAAATGTGGAGTTGACGAAAACGTGGCAAGGTTATTGGTCGAGTTGTAACGTCTCATCCAACAGAGGGAGAAAGATATTATCTTAGATTATTACTAATGAATGTGAAAGCACCAACATCATATAATGATCTTCTAACAGTAAATGGTGTTTGTTGTGAAACATTCAAATGATCTGCAGAAAAAAGAGGAAAGAGGATTATTACACTGTGATAATAGGTTAGTCGAATGTATGTTGGAGGCTTCCTGTTATCAAATGCCTTATAGTTTAAGACACTTATTTGCTATGATACTGGTATATTGTAGTCCTGACAATCCAAGAGAATTGTGGAAACAGTTTGAAGATTCAATATCTGAAGACTTTAGGAACTTGAGCAATATTATGGTACAAGATATTCGCCTTGCTGTCTTAAACCATATAAACAATATATTACATTCTATGGGACATGATATCAACGAGTTCAATCTTGTTCCAGAAACTATCACATCTTTGAAAATAACAAAAGAGGCGAAAGAAGTGTATTTCGAAAGAAATATCATTGTAAATGATGAAGATTTACTATTACATCAAAAATGAAATACAGAACAGAAAATAGCATATGAAATGATCCTTGAAAGAGTATTTGGCAACAAAAGCGGAGCTTTTTTTATTGACGGTCCTGGTGGAAGTGGTAAGACGTTTTTATATTGTGCTTTATTAGCAACAGTAAGATCTAAAGGCTTTATAGCTTTAGCCACAGCGACCTCTGGTGTTGCTGCTTCAATTCTTCCTGGAGGCAGAACAGCTCACTCACGATTTAAAATTCCAATTAATATTGATGAAAAATTCTCATGTAATATCAGCAAGCAAAGTTCACTGGTATCTTTAATTCACGATGCAAAACTAATTGTATGGGATGAAATATCAATGGCAAAAAAAACATGATTGAAGCATTAGACTCTCTTTTGAAAGATATAATGGATTCAAATATAATGTTTGGTGGAAAAGTTGTCGTGTTTGGTGGAGATTTTAGACAAACTCTTCCTGTGGTTCGAGGTGGAAGAAAAGAAGACTTCATTCGAGAAAGCATATTGAACTCAAAAATATGGAATCAACTTAAAAATTACGATTAACAAAAAATATGAGTGCCCAAAGTGATCCTTCTTTCTGTGAGTATTCGATGCGCATTGGAAATGGAAAAGAAATAACTAACATGGATAACAAAATCAATATTCCAAGGTGTTTCATTGTTACTTACACTACTGAAAAGGAATCATTAGATCTTCTGTTCAAAATAATATATCCCAATTTTCACATATGTTCAGGATTCTACCCGTATAACTTCCCGTGTTATTTTGACAACCAAAAATGACTTTGTCGATGAGTTAAATGACAGACTTATAGCTCAATTTCCTGCCCACGCTAAAACGTTTGTTGCAATTGATGAAACTATTGAACAAAATGATCAAAGTCAGTTTGAAGATTTTTTACATTCATTGAATCCTGCTGGTTTACCTCCTTACAAATTGACCTTGAAAGAGAATTGCACTATTATGTTATTGAGAAATTTAAATCCTTCTGAAGGTTTATGCAATGGTACACAATTAATATATTGTAAATTTAAGAGTCGTGTTATCAGTGCTAAAATAGCCAGTGGTGATTTTAAGAATACACGTATTTATTCCCAGAATACCACTATTATCTTCAGATGATGAAAAACTACCTATCCCATTTAAAAGAACACAATTTCCAGTACGATTGTGTTTTGCTATGACAATAAATAAAGCTCAAGGACAAACTTTAGATCATGTTGGAATTTACTTACGTGAACCTGTGTTTTCTCATGGCCAATTGTATGTTGCCTTATCGAGAGCAAAAAGTTCCAACTGTATTAAAATATTAATTCGACCACCTACCGCAGAAAACAATGATGACCAATCTACTTACAACATAGTGTATGATGAGATTATTTCTAAAGCCAATTCTACCAGTTGAATGACCCTGCGGTGATGTACCAGTGAAAGGAGTTTACAGCCAAAAATAGGTCGCATCTTGACTTGAAATGAATTACTGCAATAATGAAGTTGCTTGCAAAGCAAGTCGCAAATATCACAACAGCTTACTATCGAGGTACTGGAATCTCCTTAAACAAGGGTATACATATTGGATTTATCTGGTCAATTTTAGAAATATTTCGTTAATTAAAACCGATATTTAATAATGAAACATGGATTATAATTGGCTCACTGTTGATCTGTTTTGATATGATATGCAGTAATGTTTTTGCTAAATTCTGTAAGAGCACTGTTGAATTTGTTACCATTCTTATGTTTTAAGATATCAGATTTTAAGATCGGTGAAGATTTCTCCTTCAAGATTTTAAGCTTTTATGTGCCTTTACTTTAGGATAGGCCTCATTTTATCTTACGACTTTAGCTGATCATTTTTATACTATATAATTAAGATTCACAAACGTTTAGTTAGATATCAGTGCAGCCCTTTAATTTTATCTTTCGTATAAGATGGTTGACGTTTCGTCGTTAGAATTTTTGCTTTGTTATGCTGTTTTGTGTATTTACTGATGTTACTGTCATGTTAGCTACAAAAATTATGTTTTAACACGACGCTTATCTCTTTTCAAATTCAAATGACAGGTAATTTCCTGTGAAGATTCTGTTAGTGTGTTACAGATAAGGTCAGAATACTAAAAAAGTCTGACAGTGGCTTAATCTTCGATTTTCAATTTTGTTTTGTATGTTTTTGTCGGAGTCATTAGGAATTTATTTAATTGCTAGACATGAATGAATTTATGAATTCCACTGGTGACGTTTGATTTTCTTGCTATAAACAGCCGCCAAAATGGATATTTTATCTTTCCATTTCCTCTGTTCTTCTGACAGTTGTTGCTCCACGTATTAACTACGGTTTCAGGTAAATGAATAGTGGCAGCCATTTGGTAATTCGGTTTTCTCAAGTTGCACTCATTCAGGATTACGATCACACTGTAAGGATTTCTCACTCTGCATCATGATTTCTTGCTATTGATTTGTGGTTCTTTAGTAGTCCAAATTTTCAATTAATTTCTTCTGCATTGTTCTATTCGTTTAGAAAAAAAAAACAAATACTGTAGGTATCTTTTGATGACAATATGTATGATTCAATCCCTTAATTTCTACAGCTATCTGTATCGTGAATTCAGCACTCCTCTTACTGAATGCAAGTTAAGATTTTTATTGCCTAATGAGCTATATATGCAAGCTTAATGTTGAAGTAGCAGAGGATGAGCAATATCATCCAGTAATAGATGGCATGAACGTAGCTGAGGCTTATTTTCTCCAATGTAAAAACCTGTAAACAAGTAGAGACGGTAAAAGTACCTGATGAAGAGGTTGAATCTTTCTCGCGAAAATAAGGTAATTAACTTTTTGTATTCTTGGCAATTTAGCAATCAATAAATGTGATTAACATTTATTTACTGAGACTAAAAACGTAGCAGTTCTAGATTGATCGTTCAAGAATAATGAACACAATTTGCAGACACTTGAGCAACATTATTTCCATATGCTGATCGGTTGTGTAATTTGAGTTAGTCCAATGCCGTATGAAAAGAATTATTTCTATTTTTAAATGATTCAAGCTTAATAATTGACTGAAACTTAACTTTTGATTGTTGCAGTTGTTATCAATACGGGTTTTCAAGTTATCTCAGTGAAGTGTCTTCTTATGGTTCACTGATTTTATGTACTTTTAGTTATTTTTCCCAACATAATGCTAAGTCCTTTTATATTTTACATTTCAGACCTGGAATCATCAGTTCTTTTGGGAATCTATGAAGCCAAATGGAGGAGGAGAGCTATCTGGTAAATTATTAGAACTAATTAACAGAGACTTTGGTTCCTATGATACATTTGTTAATGAATTTAAGGCAGCTGCGGCAATACAATTTGGCTCCCGTTGGGCCTGGCTTATATGTAAGAATTTCTTTACCTTTTATCTGCATAGAACCATGTGTCTGATCAACCCTTTTGTTATAATAAAAGCCAAATGGCTGAAAAGTCATTTACAAAATTTGAAGACGAAAAGCTTGCTCCGGTGAAAACTCCTAATGCTGAAAATCCTCTTGTTTTGAGTTACAAAATGAGTAAAACACATGCTTCTCTATTTTCTTTGTTCATGGGGATTTTATCTTACATAGCCTAATAGTTATATAATAGTTGAAATCTCACATTTTATCTTACATAGCCTAGTAGTTTGTATTAATGGATGCTTAAGGGACAACACTGAACTTTTACAAGGACACGCATGATCAAAGTTGTTTGAACTCCCATATGGTTCCCTTTCTTTCTACCCCTTTCCGACATGAGCTATCAAATGCTTAGTTTTTAACTCAAATTCATTGATATATGTATCCAAATGGAATTTACCTCCTCTTCCTGCACCTTCACCCTTCTTTTTTTTTTTTTGCACTCTAGATACATGTCTTAAGATGTGTGTGGCTCTGTTTCTTGATTCATGAGAATTTTCAGATGCCAAACTTATTAAGGCTAGAACACATAACAAAATTATGAAACAAGAAAGGAAGCCAGTAGTCATTTTCGTTGGATGGAGCTAAATGCCTTTGCTGGTCTTTGTGGTCTTTTCCTTTCTAAGTGGCTAGTTGCACAAAAGGACAGAAAACAGAAAATGTTGGGAAGTGGTGAGGGAGTGTTTATGAATAAGATTGGAAGCTTAGCCTCAAAGCTTTGGCTACTCTCTTCAAAGGGTGTCTATAACACAATTAAGGATGTGATCTAGAGGTCAATAAAATGAGTAAAACTTATAGAGAATCATGACTCAAATTACAATAAGGGTGGTAATCTCACATTTTGTTCCTTAATAAAGGCCTAATATTAAGGGGAGCCAAGTCTTGCTACTAAATTTAAAATCGTGATTTTCATTCATAGCTCATTTGCATAAGCTCTCTAATTTGCTTGAAATCATGGTTTTCATTCATGGCTCATTTGCATAAGCTCTCTAATTTGCTTGATTGTGTAGTGTTTATTTAACTTATAAGTCAAAGATTTTAAGTCCTCAGAGGTTAAAAAAAACTGACTTTGATTTTATAGATTTGATCATTAAGTTTACCTTTTAACTGTCTCAAATTAGTTTCTGGATGTTTGATTTGTGCTAACTTATTGAAATATAATGCTTATACATAATTGGTGGAGTGATTGCCTTGGTTCTCGTGGTGATAAGCTTGTTATGCGTCGTGGTGATCAATGAAGTTGGATTTCTCATGGCAGTGAATTGAGAGCTATTCATCCAATGGATAATCAATCACTCAACACATCTAGAGTAGATCAAAATGTTCTTTGCTGAATTTTGAGAGAAACCAAAGGATTCTTGAGAAGCAGCCTAAAAAGTGGAAGGACTTATCTGTCAAAGAAGTGGTATATATCTGCCACATGAGAGCTTGTCCAGTTGTTGGAGGATTAGTGCTAAAAGACATCTTTTAATATGTTCCCTTAGCAAATTGTTAACTGTGTTTTCTTTGAATTTCTTGTCACAAGCTAGCCAGTGTTATTACTAGGCTACAGTTTTGTAATGTTTTCTCTTGGGTGATTAATAAAAAATTTAGTTACCAAAAAAAGAATGTATTTCTCTTATGAATTTTTTATGCTATAAAAAAGTGGTTAAATATGTCATCTATTGCTTCTTTGCTGGCAATAACAGAAGCTACAGGATATGTTTGATATCACTTTTTAAAGACAACTTTACTGGCAATAGTAATTGCTGCTAAAGAAATGCCGCTAAAAATATTTACTTTTAGCGGCAATAATAGAGGTCTTTACCGGCACTCTAAATAAATGCTGCTAAAGGCTTTAGCGACATTGGATGCAATGGCAATAAATTAAAAGCCGATAAATGTTTTTGTGGTAATAATTATTGCTGCTAAAAGGAAAAATTAAATGCCACTAAAAGTCTCTTTTGATATAGTGTTCAATGATGTTTGGATTGGATAACTTTTTCACAACTCAAAATTCTTCCCCAATTGCCACAAACTGATACTATTGATCCCTTTCGATAAGGCATGTAGCAATATTTTTCGAAATTCTGTAAGAACATGAAGTTGGATCGCGATCGTTTCTATTTTTCATTACTTCGTTAACCTCTTCCTCATCTCAAATGAGTGCTAAATCTGTTACCATGCTTTTGTTTCGAACATGGTATTCAACATGGAAATTATAAGTCAGTCTTCTAGGCTATATATGTTGTCAGAAGTCAAGATTATATATACCAGTACAAAATATTGACATATTCTTCAAATTTTTACTAATGTTCTAATTTTTCTATAATATACCTTGAAATAATCTAAAATGGAGCTATAGCTAAGCAGGGATTCAAATGACCGACCCCAACTTGAATTTGGGATTCACCTGATTGGCTTCATCCCCTATCAGCTGGCACAAATTGTCAGCCAAGAAAAATTGGTCTCAGAAACTCGATTCATGTCATACGGAGAAGATAGACGAGCAAAGATGCTGCTTCAATTGACCCTTCTAGGCAGCACATTCGCTAAAAAACGAGCATCGACAATCTTGGAATGCTTGAGAGTGGACAAAGCATCATTCCTTCTTACTTCCATTTTGTGACATATACGACTAAACTTTTACCATTATAACAATACTCAAAAGAAACCATCATATATACACATTGTAGTACACCTTCTGCCTTCCAAACCAAACTAATTTTTGCTTCATCTTTTGATTTCAGGTACTAATTTGATGCTATAGATAACAGTTGGAGTGATGAAGACGATTACGCAGCATTTCACTGCACTTCAACTAAACGTAATTAGTGAAAAAAATGCACCCAACCCCATCTACAAATCAACCTAAGAATAACATATTGTTTCTCCTTTTACAAATTTACGATAATACTTTGCTCATGTTTCCCGGGCAAATAGTCTAGTCATCATATCATCATATATAGAAGAGGCTAGGGAAGCACCTGTTCGTCAACATGCCTGCTTCCCTAGCCAAGGGTAATATGGGCATTTGATTTATTATTATGCTTAAACACTATTGTACGAGACTGTTTTATAATTGTACATTCCCATCATCAGCCGAAAAGTTCTTAATTTTCAATGTATGTGGGCCCGTTTTCCTCTCTATTTCACACCTTTTCATTTGCTCAATCCCTTTTAATAGATATGGACCCCACCTCACCAATTCCATTCCCTTCTCTTTATTTCTGCCTCACAACTTCTTCTTTCACTTTCATTTTGTGTTAAATTAATATTTGGAAATGTCAATTATTCAATTTATAATTTATTCATTTTATTTTTCTTTTTAATTTATCATGTATTCAAAGATTACGTTTAAGATACTATAAATTATTAGAGTTAATAATTTAAAATATTTTATTACAAATTTGAAAATTACGTAATATACACTATCAATTATACAATAATTAACAATTTAAACTATTTTTACTATCTAATAAGAGCCTACAAACAGACTATATGTTATATGTTCGAAAAATTCTATAAACCATAATAATTAACAACTTAAAATATTCTATTATATAGTTAAAATGACATTAAAAGTAGAGTTGTCAATATGGGCTGGTCCACCCCATTTGGGCTAACCCATACATGCTTTGAAATTTGACGGGTCAGGCCGGACTAGCCCATTTAAAAATATTATCATAAATATCGACAAGACAATATTACATGGTGTTAGTGTTACTAGTTGTCAATCAAATACACAAATAAAATTATCTTTATAATATTTATTAAGTTTGATTTCAAGTAAAAGCATAAATAGCTAAATAGAAATATTAACCTAATTGTTGTCCAATGATCATAATAAAACACAAAAACTATGACAATATTTCATAGGTTATGGCCTATGTAGTAATTTCCTAGAAATTTTAGGGAATTTTTATTTTATGTAGTACACATTTTATAAACATAATTTGTATTTAAATTGTAATATTTTGAACTTTAAAAAGATTTTGAGTTTACACTCTTGTTATTTTTAATAATCTATTTTATTTTTATTTTTGATTAATTTTTATTTGGCACAAGGGCCGGCCCTATCCATATTTCTTAAGCCCCACATATTGACAGGCTTATTCAGGCCGTGCTAAAAAACTTTTTTCTTAAATGGGCTCCAAAAATCGTAGCTCACCCCTATCAAATCACGGGTTAGTCCAAGCTGGCCCAACGGGCCTAGCCCATATTGACGGCTTTAATTAAAAGTACTATAAATTACAATAATTAAAAATTTAATTATTTTTTTTACAAAAATAGAAAAAATTTAGTTGGCTCTTGAAATTCTATCAGTGACACATGAATTTGAATAGATGGAACAATATATATGATTGGAAGTTAACGATAATATAAATATTCTAAAATGACGTTAATTTTTTTTAATAAATTACAACAAATTAACAACTTAAAATATTTTTGAAAAAACATACAAAAATTAGTTGACTCTCCAAATTTCAATGAGGTAGTTTGGTAATTTAAAGTCTAATTTTGCTTTGTGGTTTGCTTTGATTGTTGGTACAATTTGCTTCGTAGCTGTGTACTTCGTGATTTTTCCTTTAAATTCCCATTCTATCTTTTTGTTGATAATGTAATTTGATTCCAGTACCCACATCCCATAAGATGTAATGTTTTGTGATATTATACTTTATCCGTCTCAATTTATATGACATTTTTCAAGTTTTGAGATTCAAACAAGTTTATCTTTGATCGTTAATTCTTTATATATCTTTTAAATATTTTGAATTGTCAATTATTGTGACTTATGGTACTTTTTACGTAGTTTACAAATATATAAATTTAATTTCAAAAAATTCGAAGATTCCATGCGCAAATTCTCGATCAAAGTTAAGTTGTTTAACTCTCGAAAAACGAAAAGTGCAACATAAATTAAGACATGGAAAGTACTCCCTCTGTCCCTAATTACTTGTCTACATTTCCTTTTTTAGTTGTCCCTAATTACTTGTCCATTTTGACAAATTAAGAAAGGACAAAAAAAAAAATTTACACATACCCTCAATTAATTACTTTGAAAATAGCACAACTAGTTTTTAATCCATCCACTTCATAATTAATAGGGGTAACATGGTAAACTCACTATATCAATTATTGTTTTCTTAATAGGTGTGTCAACTCAAAAGTGGACAAGTAATTAGGGACAGAGGGAGTACTTATTTTGGGCTTTGTTGTTGTGTTTGAAGAAAAAATATTATTTTCATTTAGAATATAATTAATTAATAAAATTTAGAATATTTCACATTTCATTAATAATACTAAAATTTAATTGATAATAAATATGCTTTAAATATTGTTCATTACTAATATCTAAAAATAATATAAAAAATCTGATCGACACTCAAAATTATACACATATTATTTAAAAATTATGTACAAAGTACTATAAATTATAATTATTAACAAATTAAATTATTAAAAAATCATATTAAAATTGATTGACTCTCTAAATTCTATTTGTGCCACATAAATTAGGATAGAAGAAGAAACATATATTATTTTAAAATGACGTAAAATACTGTAAGTCATAATAATTAACAATTCAATATTTTTAGAAAAAATATATACAATACTTGACTGACTCTTCAAATTTCATTTGTGTCATATAAATTGAGACATATAATTGTCGGCACGAGCTCATGTATGCATACAAGGATAATTTGATCGTTTATTCTTATATATTTGAAAATTACGATAATAATACTTTAAACCACAATAATTAACAGGTTAAAATATTTAAAAGTCATATAAAAAATTAATTGACTCTCAAAATTCTATAAGTACTATAAATTAAAATAAGTAACAACTTAAGAATTTCAAAAGACATAAAAAAACTGATTGGCTCTCTAAAATATATCAACGTCACATAAAAAGTAACATATATTATTCAAAGATTAGGTAAAAGATACCACAAATTACAATAATTAACAACTTGAAATATTTAAAATACATAAAAATGATTAATTTTAGAAATTCTAGACGTGTCGCATAAATTGGGACAACAAAATAATATGTATTATTTTAAAATTTCGTAAAAATAATAATTCTAAATCATAATAATTAATAACTTAAAATATATTATTAAAAATTGTATAAAAATTTAAATAATTTCTCAAGTTTCAGTCATATCACATGAATTAAAATAAAAAAATAATATATATTGGGCCCGTGTATCTAGTATGAACAAGAAAAGCCATAAAACATAGGGAATCGTGTTTGTTAATCGAGACTAGTCTTTTTACTAAATTAATCTTTACTTTTGACTGTTTCTAAATTTTTTCTATCAAATTAACGTTTTCGTTAAATTTTTAACTTTCGTTAGTGTGAAGAATCAAAAGTGCACATTTAATCGTAGATCAATTATGATTAATCGAATTATATATACATGACCAAAACTAAAATATATTCTAAAACACTGGGACTAAAAGTGTTATACCCTAAAGCTATATATGCAAAAGGAAAAAGGGTTAAAAATATCCCTAGACTATTTGAAAATATTTAAATATATCCCTCATTCATTTATTTGATTAAAAATACCCCTCAATCTAACAACCCTTTTTAAAATTATTGTTACTCTTCTTTTTTAATTAGGTGACATCTTCCTATTGGATAAAAAATTAATTTTCGACCTATCAAATCTTCTCGACCCAATTCAAAGAACAGGTTCATTAATTTTTTTTTCCAGCAAAATGAAAATTTCTAGTTAGGATGATAAAATTCATCCAAATTTCTACCACCACTCAAAACTAAATCTTCCAATTCAGACAAAAACATTCATTACAACTCTTTGGATTTGTTTGTATAATGTGTTAGAAGAAGAAATGGGTTTAAAAGGTGAATTAAAGGGTATTTTTAACCAAAGAAATGAATGAGGGATATATTTAAGTTTTTTCAGATAATTCATGGATATTTTTATCCTTTTTCCGTGTGCAATAATAGAGTTCCAACTGATGCTGGATGACAATAATTTCAAAAAAAAGCAAGTCGGGGTCAGTACAGCTTGCTGAATAGGAGAAATTAAAGATAGCAACCAGGAAAAGTTAAGCTTTCGCTCCTCCGTCCAATTATAACTGTCCACTATATGTATTTGAGACCCGCATTCAGAAACAATAAATAATAAGAATGATATTACTATATTACCTTTTGAATAAATTAAATTTAATGCTTTGAAAAATATATTTGATATTGAATAATGCTAATAGCAGCAAGAATAAAATAGACACAAACAAGTAAAATTACTCATTGATCTTTCAAATTAGACAAGTATTATCAGACATCTATTTTTAGTATAATGAACAAGAAAGATCGGATGAAGAGAGTAATAAAGAAGAAGCAAGCGTAAGTGTTAGTGAAAAATTACAAAATAACAGAATTACAAGATTACAGTTGAAAATAAAAATGAAGAAATAAATCTCTTCAGGCTGAGGCGCGGATATCTCGCTCTCTTTAAGGAGATTCAAGCCCACTGCAGCAAATGTTTTCACCAGTCCAGCAGTAGTCCTTCTTGACTTGTGCCCTCCAGAATACAACAACCTAATCACAATATATAACTCAACAACTCTGGACAAGAGTTGAGTCCAAAGCTCCACAAAAAGAACACCTACCTTCACTAATAAGAACTCTTTTTTTTTAACAAACTTTATGCACTCTATATTTTCTTATATGTAAAACAAATGAAGACCACCACTATATATAGTAGAAGAAGTCTCCCTAGAAATAAATAGGAAGATAATGAGGTACTAAATAGTGAAGATAATAGCCTTAGGAGTTACATGTGTTATAATGTATAATGGAGGAATAAAGAATGAAAATAAAGGGACACTTAAGCCACCAACGGCTTGGGAGTTGCTGCACGCACCAAGAAAATTGTTATACACTAACTCCATTTGGAGTAGTGCGGAATAGTAATGCAGCAATAATTATTTTCAACGGCAACAATCAACTGCCAAGTCATCCATCATTATGTAACATATATGAGAAGTGCACCAACGGCCATAAACCAACATCTATGTGGCCATGCAAAAAATGTGAATTCTTAAATTATTAAAGTGCCACACTAACAGTAAGTACCTTGCCAAACTAATTAACTAACAAGCACATCTTTTTCTTTCTTATCAAATATTAATAAAAATAATTTATATTAATATGAAGAAAAAAAAGGTTTTAGTTTGCTATCTTTTTGATCACTCGTTTGCTATAAATAGGTGGAGGAGGACAGACACTCTTCACCCCAAAATTAAAAGAAAAAAAGGCAGTACTAATTAATTATCCATCATGGCTGTTCACAAGGAAGTTAATTTCGTTGCTTACCTACTAATTGTTCTTGGTAAGATTTTCCTTTACTCCTTATTTTTTTTTTTTTAAAAAAAAAAAATCTTGGTTTTTACATATATATATACACAAGTAGTTTTATATTTTTCCTTTATATTATATTTGTTTTAGGAATATTTCTACTTGTTAGCGTGGTGGAACATGTTGATGCGAAGGCTTGTACTTTAGAATGTGGTAATCTTGGATTTGGGATATGCCCACGTTCAGAAGGAAGTCCGACAAATCCCATATGCATCAATTGTTGCTCAGGCTATAAGGGTTGTAATTATTATAGTGCTTTTGGGAGATTTATTTGTGAAGGAGAATCTGACCCAAAAAACCCAAAAGCTTGCCCCCTAAATTGTGATACAAATATTGCCTATTCAAGATGTCCCCGTTCAAAAGGAAAAACACTAATTTATCCCACCGGATGTACCACATGCTGCACAGGGTACAAGGGTTGCTACTATTTCGGTAAAAATGGCAAGTTTGTATGTGAAGGAGAGAGTGATGAGCCCAAGGCAAATATGTTCCCTGCAATGTGACCCTAGACTTGTCCATCTTCTGGATTGGCCAACTTAATTAATGTATGAAATAAAAGGATGCACACATAGTGATATGCTAATCACTATAATGTGGGCATCAAAGTTGTGTGTTATATGTAATTACTAATTATCTGAATAAGAGAGAGATCATCCGTATTTCTTATCCTAAATGAATGTCAAGTGTCTTTATAATTCTTTGTTGAACCAGATGCATTTTATTAACCAAATCCATATACATACTAATCATATATAATTAATATCAATTGGGTTAGCAAAACGAATCTAGTCTAGGTGTGTTTTGCTAATTATTGGGGGATAGTGCAGAAAGAAACCTACGTTTCTCAATAATTCAGATAGAAAACTTAATAAAGTGAGATCATTTACATATATTGCTTTTATCCTTTGATATATGTGAAACCATGCATGATATAAGGAAAATAGATAGAGAAATAATTTTTACATCTGTAATTGTTGAATATGTAAACAATTTAATTCAAGAAGCTAGGAATAAATTTACATAATCAGTTTTTTTTTTTGTTTTTTTTTTAAGTTTCAAAAACTGGTCCATACCAATTTATTTATTTTTCAAGTAAAATGTATGTTCAAATGTAACTTTAAATTTAAAAAAATATTTTTCGATACAACTCAAAACTCAGTTATTTTTTTGAGTTTTAACTAAATTTATGATCAAATGGTAGCTTAGTACTCCATGTAGTACAATACAAATGAATTGTTGAAACGTTACACTCTTAGAAAAATATTTAAAGTCATTAATCAAAAAGTAATTTGTCAATATAAAATAGTATTAACAACTCGTTTATATTGAATTAGAGAGAATAATTAACCCACTAAATGTGTAATTCGCTTTATCGTTGCATGTACCAGAATAGTCACGAAACATATGATTTGTGTTTACTAAAAATTAAGTTTTACCATATCAACAATAAAATATTTAACGTAGGAGATTCAGTCACAAAACATGATTTATTTATGTGCGCTACAAATAAAGTTCTACCATATCAACAACAAAAAATCATATTTATAACTTCAAAAACTCATACATTATTTTTCATTTTAACTAAATCTATGGCCAAAAGCTAGCTTAGTATTCCATCTAATACAATATAAATGAATTGTTAAAGCGTAACACCCATAAAAAAGATAATTAAAGTCATTAACCAAATAGTAATTTATCAATATAAAATAGTGTCAATAATTCGTCTATATTGAATTAGAGGGAGTAACCCACTCACTAATATGTAATTAGCTTTGTCGTTCCACGTAGGAACATAGTCACATCTCATGATTTATGTGCTAAAAATAATAGTTTACCATATCAACTAGTGGCGGAGCCAAAATTTTCAAAAAGGGTTCAAAATCTGAAAAAATAGACACACGAAGTAGTCGAAGGGGGGTCGACATCTACTATATATACTTAAAAAAATATTTTAATCATGTATAAATCATATAATTTTTCACCGAAGGGGGTTTGAATGAACCCCAAATTGTAAGGTGGCTCCGCCACTGATATCAACAAATAAAATATTTAACGTAGAAGAATAGTCACATAACATGATTTATTTATATGTGCTACAAATAAAGTTTTACTATATCAATTAACAAAATATTTAATGCATGAGAATAGTCACAAAACATAATTCGCATAATTAAAGATAGGAAAAGACGGGAAATAGGACTAATTAGTGAAGCAATTAACAAACAAGTAGATGGTTACTCTTTCTTTTGATCACATAAAGTTAATTTGAGATAATTAATTAATTAATTATTGCTCCTATCACTATACCTTCGAAGAAATTTGATAATTCATTGATTTTAAAAATTGTTAACTTTGAATATCAATAGATGAAAAACATGGCTAGTGCAACTTTCACTATATTTGTAAGTCCCACTATTATCTCATGTCTTTATTTTCTTTCAACCTAGTTAGTAATTAGTAATTTGTTCTACGATTTATTTAGACAAAAAATTACTTACATATGGAACATTAATTTTCTTTCTTGTAGACAGACAAAAACTTACTTATATATGGTTTAATTGTTTGCATTTCCACTCACTTTGAATTAGAGGTGATGAAATCGGATAAATGTGGGCAGCCATGGATGTTGAAGTATCAAATTTGATAGTTGATGATCCTCAAATGCTAGATGAAATTTTCCGAGCTCAACGAAGATGGCTATCGATTGGTGTTGTTGTGGATGGAAAATACATCAAGGAGTGTATAGATCTGGAGTGTGAAGGCTGAAATTCTTGTCTCTGCAGATTTCTAAATGTGTGTCTGTTCATCTCTTTCCTTTTTGACCTCTTTTCTTTTGTTTTTTTTTTTATTTTTGTTGTTTCCCTTTTGCATCTTTTTATTTTTGTTTGGACCGGATGTCTTTTTGTTTTCTTATTAGTCAATAAATGGGCCTTTGTGCCCTCATTTAATTAAAAAAAAAAATTGTTTTCATTTCCTTTCTGAGAAAAGGCCCAAAAATATTCTTTAACTTTAGAAAAAGATTCAAAAAATAATTTAAAAATTTGATATATTTGAATATAAAAAGTGATTACTAATATTTAATTTTGAATAGACGACTAAAAATAAAATTCAGCCACGTAACTAAAGACAGAGGGAGTAACAATTAATCATGTTAGATGGTTGGCATGTTTTATTACTAGTACTTACAGATAGATCCATCATTGTCCGTCAATTAGATACAATAATTCCATTAATTATGCTTAGTACTCGATTCATATATACAAGGATCAAAATGAAAATAAACCTATAATACATGGACTAAAATTGTTATTTTCCACTAAAGCGATATATGCAGTTGTGGAGAAGAAAATTGTTGCTAGATGACAAATATTTCAAAAACAAAAAATTAAAGATAGCAACTTAGGAAAAGTTAAGCTTTCTAATAAAGAAAGAAAAAGAATAATATGGCACTAGCCAAACTAATTACACTAACAAGCACATCTTTTTCTTCTTTAACTTTAGAAAAAGAATAATTGTAGCTATGTTTTTTATCACTCGTTTGGTATAAATAGGTGAAGGAGAATAGACACTCCTCAACCCAAACAAAAGAAAAGAAAATTAAACAAGGTAAAAAGAATCCATAATATGGCTGTTCACAAACAAGTTAGTTTCCTTGGTAAGATTTCCCTTTCTCTTTTCTTCTCTTTAGTTTCTTTGTTGAGGCATAAACAATAAGTGTTAGTATGTTTTTTTCATTTCCCTTTCTCCTTATTATACACTACAAGAAAAACAATCTCTAAGGAAGGGAAATCTAGTCCTTAAAAGTCTATATCTGGTCCCAAATGCGAAGTAGAGACCAGAAAAGTCTGGTCGCCACTCGCCGCAACCGCCTTAGTCACAATTGGCCTTTAGCGACGAAGAGAAAAGGCTGGTCGTTACATGGCATTGGAGACAGGGAAAAAACTTGTCGTGAAATCCTTTTAGAGACGATAATGACCTGGTCCTTGATTAGTTTTAGAGACGATAATGACCTGGTCCTTGATTAGTTTTAGAGACGATAATGACCTGGTCCTTGATTAGTTTTACAGATGAGAATGATCTAGTCCTAGATTATGTTTAGAGACAAGAATGATCTGGTCCTTTATTAGTTTTAGAGACGAGAATATTTCAGGTCCTAGATTATTTCTTAGAGACGAGACATTTCTGGTCTTAAATTGTCCTTTAGAGACGAGCAACATTTCTAGCCCTAGATTGAACATCAATGGTCCTAGTTAAATTGATATCACAATAAATAAAACTCTTTTACAAACACTAAATCTCTACTAAAACTCTCTATTAGAAAAAAGATATAGAAAGACAAAAACCAAGAAGATAGAGATAAAGATTGCGATTAATTATAATAAATTGGTTAACATCCCATGATGTTAGTTGCAATATTTTCTTCAAAAAACTTATCCAACATCTGAGTTTAGACTATACTATAGAGCTTTGCATAACATTCGTAGAAAACTAATAACAAGCTTGTGCGTTACTTTCAAACTTGTATCTTGACTTGAAACTTCAATCTTAAAATCTGCTGGTTCAAAATTTAAAAAAACCATAAATAAATATTGTATACATGTAAATTTCATACTAGAATTAGGTCGATCACTCACCCCAAAAGCAGTTCAAATTTCACCAAGTGTTATCTAGAAACAACAACAAAAGCTACAGAACATAAGAAAAATGATCAGACAAACATTGAGATGCATTTATCAAGAATACAAATATTAATTGTGCATAGAGAATTTAATAAATAAAGAGGCAATCCAAGAATGCAACAGTGCAGACTACTGCATCTCTGTATATACATATATACATGGAAGTACCAGTTCTCCTTCTAGTGCTCCTGTAAATATTGTTCCTGCTAGTTCAGTGGCAGTGCCACAAGTTTCTGTAGACACTTTTTGATAAAGTAATATATTTCCTTGTTCACCAAAAACAAAAGAGTTCAGCAGTGCAAAACAGGGAGAAGAAAGGCACACTGATTTGTTTACAGTTATGATAGAAACAGTGAGAAGAAGGGAAGTCTATATCAGAACCTGAATTTTGTACAAAGTTTTGTTTATTGCGGGACCAAAGACCACATCGATGACCTTGAGAATCTGATTTCACTAAACTTCCTTAATTTCAATGTGTTATAAATGAGATGTTGAGACTATACCCTACAATACCGCTTCTTTTTTCAGTGGTAAAGTTGCCTAAAACTACTGTTATTCTACTAGCTAAGGTCTTATGGAATATTCGAACAAGAACCTCTCTACTTAAGCAGTTCTTAGAGGCTAAGTATTGTACTAGAACTCATCCAATTGGAAATAAATGGAAATCTAGACAATCTCATATGCGGAAAAGGATGATGGAGGTTAAAACATATTATTATCATCACATACTCTGGAAAATTGCTAAGGGAAATTGCTCTTTCTGGTGGGATAACTAGACGGGAAAAGGGCCCCTTTGTAACCTCCTTAATCATCAACAATGCTCTAAGGATATCAAAGTCTCGGACTACATTGAAACTGAAATATGGAATATGCCAAAACTGATGGATACAATTCCTTCTCACATTGCTGAGCACATTCAAGGAATTAAAATCCATAAGGCACACAAAGATGTCCCAGTCTGGACCCTTGAAGACTCAGACAAATTTACATCTAAATCAACTTGGAGAAGCCTAAGGAAATTTAAAACAATTTCTTTAACTTCTATGAAGAGCTGGCATCCTAAACTCTCTTTTAAAGTTTCTTTTTTATTTTATGAATGTTATCAAATAATTTACCTACTGATGATAAACTTTGCAGGTTCAAAATACATGGCTCATCTAGATGTCATTGTTGCCTAATGGTTAATGCTTGTGCAATCCACACATATCAGATCCACTTTGATTAACTTATGGGTGCACAAATCAGAAAACAAAGTACATGACATGACTCTACAATGTTTGCCTAATGGTTAATGCTTGTGCAATCCAATATCGACTCAAAGCTGCATATTATCAGGGGAAAATGATATGGGGAATGCACTAACCCCATTCCATAGTTTCTCATGGCTGCTTAATCATACATGCATTCAGAACAACCTTGAACAACCCAACCAACATGACATTAGTTTTTACTTTCTAAGGACACTACCTATACTTCCGCTCGATTGAGTTTAAGCTAATTCTATTTAAATTCTAAGACAATCAGAACAAGAAAACTTGTCGAGATGAGGATGGATTCAGTCAAATCTAGTTTATATAATTTAGCTGGAAAGTATTAGCTACCATCCTTTTTTGCTAGAATTAGTCTAAGTAGAAAATGACTATATGCAAATCAACAAAATAAACTAAAAAGTTGGGTATCTTCTTGCTTACTTGGTCAACAAAAAAGTAGAGGTCATTCAGTTGAAACAAAAGATGTCGCAGGTTGAACAAAGCTATCTTTTTACCTTTCTTATTACTTGTTTCCCCACTATGTGTATTTATTTTCCATCTGGACGCACCACAAATTTTGCAAGAATTGAGTAAGCTATCCTTCTTCCAATATAACATGCAATCATTAGTATAAGCATCAATTTTGTTATAAGAAAGCCCAAGTTCTTTAATTATCTTCTTTGCCTCATAATATGAGTTTGGCAAATCAGCGCCATCAAGCAACAACTCCTCTTTCAATAATTTCAATAACATTGTAAATGACACATTACTCCAACGACCCATACTTTTGATATGAAGCAATTTGATCAAAGAGGAGCGCTCTAAAGCTTTTGAATTTTGGTACAGTGGCTGCTCGAAATTCCTGAATAGGCTGTAAAAAAAATTTGCTTCAACATTTGGTTCTTCCTCAAATAAATCATCACAATCTGTGTGTGTACTTCCTACATTATGATTAGGATATAAATCTCTCAACAATTCTTCTACTTCATCATCACTCTCACATTTTTCTATAGCATCACCATCTTCATCATTAGATTCTGTATCTGATTCTGACAATGGCTCACCTAAACGTTCTCCATGATGATACCAAAAAGTATAGTTTCAAATTATTCCATACACTAGCAAATGTGTCTCAACTGTTTTATAAGATCCTAAAATTGTATTGAAACATTTGATGCATGGACATCATATTTCATTTTCTTCTCCTGTTCTTTGAAAGGCATAATTCAAAAACTTCTGCACACCGTCTAAGTAGATTTCATCGAGTCGATTGTCAACAAGTTGCGTCCATTGCTTACTAGGTGCCATACCTTATAGTATACATAAAAATAAGATTTAGAAAAATAAAGGAAAATAAAAATCAAAATATGCGCACAACGTATTACAATTAATTTTACACAACTAAGTTGAACTCTAAGATTGCACTTTCTAGTGGACCTTAGCTACTTGTTTAGTTAATGAATTGTGGTATACTATCATATTGCAAAGAATGACGCAAACATAATTTTTCCTGCCAATATGTTGACATACGAAACTTGAACAACAAAAAGGAGTAAACTTACAAAAATTACAGAAAAGAACACCATATACAAAGCAAAATAGTTAGAATGTCTTTCCTAGAACTTGAAGGATTTCTTCAGGATATCCTTAGCTTTTTACTCATGCTTTCTTTCATGTCTATAATTTATGATTATTTTCTATGAGAATCTTATTTCTTGACGTGATTTCATTATTTTTTTTAAAAAAACTAGTAGTTGCTTGTTGACTAGACAATGACATAAATGACCATTCAAATAGACTTGTTTATTGTAAAAAATAGAGCTTGGTGATCACTATTTTTAGTTGATTTTTCAGAGACTCCAAAGTCTAGTAAATCAGTGATGTTAACAGATGTGTAGATTAACGACATGTAAAAAATTAATGAAATAACACAATTAGTAAACCCGATTGAGACTCCAATATAAAGAATCTTTAGGTTGTACACTTGACACGCCTAAAACAGGCTAGGGAACTCAGATTCAAACCAGTTTCATCCCACTCTCAAATAATTAAACTATCTATGTGACCCACAAAATAATCACTCCATAGTCATCGTTAATGACGAATACGAGAACAATAGATCAACAAAAATTGTTCATTCTAATTCCAAAAAATTCCAGAAAAATGTGTTTTTAGTCACTTATATTTGCCTCCTAAAGTACATTAAGCTAAGAGAACAAGAATTTGATTATAGTATGAGCTTTGATGAACATTATATGGATACAACAGTTGATGAAATTATGGACTTGTTATACCAGGATCAGGAGATTGTACCAAAAAAGCCATTGAATCGTAAACCATTTATTCGAAACAATGGATCTGGTGAAAGTAATAGGTCAGGAAAACATGCTACAATTGTCAAGAATGATGCAGAGCAGACTGCTGCAAATTCAGTGACGAAAGTTCTCAATGAAAGTGCATATGAAGTTATTGAAGAAACTATGAACCTTATACTGGCAGCGACTAGAATAGTGGATTTCAAGCGCAAGAGGAGAAAAATTGAGTTTCAGAACAAACATACTACTATTAAATTAAACAAAGAAGAAGAGACAAATGCTAATGAATACATAGTCCTTCAGAATGCACAAGGAAACAGTTCTCAAACTGTAGTGGCTAAGGATTCAACTGATAAGGCATTCAAGCGTAGGAAGCTTGTATGTACAACATTTGATGAGAACAGCTGTAGGAGTGATTTTAATCACCAACTTCCTTGTCAGACACTTGCCACGCCTAAAATAGGAAACTCAGATTCAAGCGAGTTTTTACCCGCTCTCTAATAATTAAACTATCTAGGGAACAACAAAATGATCACTCCATAGTCATCGTTAATGATGAATACGAGAACAACATATCAACAAAAGTAGTTCATTCTAATTCCAAAAATTTCAGAAAAGTGTTTTTAGTCGCTTATCTTTGGCTCCTAAAGTACATAAGCTAAGTGAACAATAATTTGATTATAGTATGAGCTTTGATTAACATTATGTGGATATAACAGTTGATGAAATTATGGACTTGTTATACGAGGATCAGAAGATTGTACCAAAAAGTTGTTGAATCATAAACCATTTATTTGAAATGTTTGATCTGGTGAAACTAATACGTCAGGAAAACATGTTATAGTCATCAAGAATGATGCAGAGCAGACTGCTGATTTAATGATGAGTGAATTATACAGAATACTAGAGGAGTTCAAAAATTGCCCATGTATTCGAAATTACATACGCTGAACTCATCAAATGGATTAAAAGGAACTCGAGCAGATTTGAAGAAAGATTTAACTAGAATATGGGAGAGCATTGCGAAGGAGACTTCCTATATTGCTTGCGTGAAAAAATCTACTAGGATAAGAGGTGAAGTACATAGTTTCTTTTTTTGGAAATCGTGTATGCTATATGATTAGAAGATTCATTAGATCGAACATGTTAAGTCTTAAGCCTGCTTTGGTGGTTAACACAGATTAATTACTGAAACAAAATTGACTTATCAATCATCGAGTATAAAACATAGTAATCACTATCTTTAATTCACTGGTCAAATAATCCAAATACAACTGAATCAGTCAAGTTAAAATATTTATCGATTCACGTCGTGCATCAGATAAATAAAAGAAAACAATTACTTGTGTTGTAGTATATAGAAAATAATCAATTTTGTTACTACAAGTTGATAAAGACTCCAAGATAAAGAATCTTTGTGTTTTATAATCATCAACTAATCAAACGACAATCAAATATTCATTCATACAAGGAACTTTGGTGTCCATTGAAGAATGGAAATCATGAAGCAGAGAATAACAGAAGCAAGGTGTCTTCTTAGTTATTTTTCAGGAAAAAAAAAAGTTTTACTTTATGGGTTATGTGATTTTTCGAACACACAATATTCTACAATCTTGAATATACTTCAACAAATTAAACCATCAATTAGAATCTGAACTCAATAAAACAAGAAAATTGGGCAAAGTTGAACGACATAACAGAGAACAAGAAGAAAAGAAAAGAAAACTTACCAGAATTTCGTTGTAGAGAGAAGCAAACAGAGACGCTGCTGATCAATAGAGAGGCTTTGATGAAGAGCTGGATAACCCTAGGTAGAACCTGCACTTGATCGAGATGAAAGAGAGATAGCATACATTATTGAGAATACATACAGGCAAAGTTACGACCAATGGGTATTGAGAGAAAACAGAGGGTTTTTTTTTTTATATTTATTTAGAAAATAGGGTTTCTTTTGGCGCCTAAATTTCAAAAAAAAAATTGATTTTAGTAAAATTTTAGGGATTTTTGGTGGTGTGCTCTCCCTCTAACTCTCTCTGTTACAATTGGGACTAGTTATTGATATTTTTAGGGATCAGCTTTCGCACCTCTCAAAAACATATAGCTTTTAGGACCAAAATATAATCTCGTCCCAATATATATACTTTTAGTGACGGGATTATTAACTCGTCCCTAAATGTTGGTCATAAATAAGCCTGTTTCTTGTAGTGCTATTTGTTGTAGGATTATTGTTACTTGTAAGCGTGGTGGAACATGTTGATGCCAGGGTTTGTACTAAAGAATTTGGTAATCTTGGCTATGGGATATGCCCACGTTCAGAAGGAAGTTCGGAAAATCCCATATGCACCAATTGTTGTGCAGGTTTTAAAGGTTGCAATTATTATAGTGCTATTGAGACTTTCATTTGCAAAGGACTATATGACCCAAAAAACCCCAAAGGGGGGGGGGGGGGGGGGGGGGGGGGGGGGGGGGGGG
>JAJOOR010010344.1:0-42498 GCA_036250505.1 Solanum acaule | reverse complement strand
ACAGAAATATTAATAAAAGCATGTTTTAGAGAAGGAATAGATACATCCATAGAAATATACTTAGCGGATGATAGAATTATACAACCCATAGAAAAAAGTATAATAAGTGCAGTAAAAGGTAACCTCATTTACCAAAAATTCAAATTTATAATAAGTGATAACTACTCAGTAGCAATAAATGACAGAAACATAGATAAATCACTAGTATTATATTGGAAAATGTCAGGAATAGAACAACCCCAGGAAGTAAAATATTTACAGCTAGATGTAAAAACTTATATGTTTTAACAACAAAACATAAAATAACAGCATAAAATAAAATAAATAAAATAAAAATAGAAGACCCTTTTGAAAGGATAGTTACAGTCATAGATAATAATGATTATAGTTATAATGAGATTGATATGGAAGAAGATTTAGAAATAGTAAAATAAAGATTAAGCACACCAAAAAGAATAAATACAAACTACGAAATACCACAAATATCATAAAAAATGAGTACCTCAAAAAGAATAGATAAAACCCCACAAAAATCAATGGAAGAAGAAATAAAACCACATCATTACTACATAACGGGAGTGATGAAACAACGGAAATATTTAATATTAATAAATACAGGGCAAGAAGAAAACTATATTACAAGAGAATTAGTGACGGAAGACGAAATAATAACTAATGAACAATTATGCCCCGAACTACCAAAAGCATTAGTATATACCTAAGAAACTACGGAAAAAGAAATAATCATTGGAAAGTTAAGTCAATCCCTGAACCAGTCCCCTATACGATTATTCAATCATATGTTGCTCGTCTAAGGCACAATCAGTCCAAAAATGATATTCTTATTGAGTTTACTAGCCTTGTTAACACCACTAAACATGGACTGTCAGTAGTGGTATTTGAGAAAGATGATTACATGGTCAAGATGGCAGCCAAATGTAAGTGTACTCTTGTTGGATAATGAATAGCACCTGAATTACACTAAAATTGCACCAAAAAAAGCCTCAAACAGCACCTAAATTACACTGAAGAAGCAGCAGATTCACTATAAAACAGGACTGAAACTGCACCAAAAACAATTGCACTAGAGTCACACTGAAACAACACTAGAATCACACTAAAACAACACTAAAATTGCAGCAGAAAAACATTAAAACATCACCTGCATTATACCAAAATAGCAGCAACAAATACACTCTAAAACACGACTAGAATTGCACAAAAACAACTGCACTAGAGTCACACTAAAACAGCAGTAGGATTGCACTAAAACAACACTAAAACTGCAACGGAAAAACACTAAAACAGCACCTGCATTATACCAAAATAGCAGCAACAAATACGCTCTAAAACACGACTAGAATTGCACAAAAAACAACTGCACTAGAGTCACTGTAAAACAGCAGTAGGATCGCACTAAAACAACACTAAAATTGCAACGAAAAAGCATCAAAACAACACCTGCATTATACAAAAACAGCAGCAACTAATATGATTTTGAACCTATGAGACATGACATTCACATTTTTAGATAGGCTTTAATGTTTTAGACTTATACGGACAATTCGAGAATGCTCACCAACAAATGATTTTCCATCATGACCATGTGTATAAATGTGCAAATGTAACTAACTTGGTGTTGGATCTCGACCTTTTTCAATAGCCTATAAAAAGAAATCACTTAATTAGATATAATCATATTTAGTGCATAGTATGTGTTCAGATACAAACATATACCAGACAAGAAGATGTAACTTAAAGAGTTCATAAAATATATACTCACAAGTTTCTTGCGATATTCTCCAATTGAGATAGAGCCGCCTGTGTGAGTCCCAACAGCCACTTCACGGCCACCACGATGATTCTTTGCATTTATTTCTGCCTTTTTAATGCACTCATCACTTCCCCAAAGTTACGAGAGCCAACACGACGCTTGTACCTCTCATGGACACAAAATGTACAAGATGTAAGGTGTTCATCATCACCCCAATATAACATACATCCTGATTCACAACAATCAATCTTTTCAACTGGCAAACCCAAGCTACTCACTAGCTTCTTGGTTTGATAATATCTATCGAGCATTATGTTATCTTCAGGTAAAGCCTCTTTCAACAATTGCATCATTTGGTTATAGCCTCTCTGTGACATATAGTTATCCATTTTAATATTCAACATTCGAGAGACAACCGCAAGTTGAAAGAGGGAAGAACCAGGATATAATTTTGGATCAGATGCCTGTAGCAAATCATATAATTTTTGGGACTCAGGATTAGGATCTTCCTCCATTGAAGGTTCACAAGGATCAGACGACTCGGGTTCAATATTTCTAAAAGATTGTCAATTCAAACCTTGGGAAAAGTTAGGACCAGCTACATCAAAAATCGTTTGTCGGTATAGATATTCATATCCTGATTCGGGTTGAGCACCACCATACAAATCTTGATCTGAAGAAATCTCACCGATCACATATTTTTCCCCTTGATGCTTCCAAACAAAATAGTTATCAACAAATCCAGGCTTATAAAGGTGATGTTTAATAATTTCAACATCCATGAACTTAAAGTTGTGACATTTTTTACATGGACATCTAACTTTGTTACTGCTCATACGATTCTATTTCGAACATGCAAATTGGATAAATTTATCCACTCCAGTTAAGAAATTAGAATTAATAGCCCCTTGTCCATCCAACCTATCATACATCCAACCACGCTCTAGATTACTCATGTTCCTAATAATGTTTAAATTTACCAGTAAGTAAAAAGCAAAAAATGATTTACCAGAAGGTACTCTCATTCATATTCATCAAATTCGGACAAAATATGCATATTGACAAAACAAGAACATTTTCTAAAGTTGTTCATTAGGCAGACTTAAAAAAAGCTTACGAGCTACTAAAATAGTTAGTAATTATAGTAAACTCACATAACAGTTACTAAAGTATTCTATTTTTAGTCAACTTATAGAACAATTAAAGCATTCTAATTTTAAGCACCCGCTATTAGATTCAGTAAAGTAAATACCTCAGGACTTAAATATTAAGCTAAAGCAGAGATATAAATGAAGAGCAAGACTTACTTCGAGCGAATATCAACCAGATCTTGATGATGAGGTTATAGCAGCAAATACCTGCAACATTTAAACATTAAATTGTCTTTGTAATTACAGCAGCATATACCTGCAACATTTAAATAGTATATAATTTTATTTCTCAAGTTTAATTGGCGAATTAAGAACATGTAAATGCCTCCTACCAGATTCTATTACAAACTTCACCCTGTTCACTTAATCAGGCAGCACATTGATGAAATACAAAGAGTTTTACTTCATTTAGCCTCTTCCATCATGAGGACTAGCGGTTCGTTTAGTCGAGTTAGCTTGCACGTGTTAGAATATATTATTAACTGCGTGTTTAATAAATCAGACAGCTCCCAAGCTTGTACGCTTATGGCACCATGAGAAAACAAAATAGCGTCAACTTCTAAACACTTGGCAGAGAAGCAAGACACTGATTAACTTAAACTGAAAAAGCAATGATGTATTGATTTTCTGGCAGGTAACAAGAATAGATTTCAGACAATACTACAACTGATAATGTCGGCTTCTAGGAGTCATCAGCTTTAATTGAGGCTTATTTCAACATGGAACATTAGATTATCCAATGTCGTTTATAAATGCACTCTGAGAAGTTCCTTATTGCAACATAATATTGAGGCTTATTTTAGCACTTTGAGAAATCCTTTATTTCATTATATTACATGTTATTGAAGCATCACATCACTTATTTCAGCAACAACTCATTTTACCACATCTAGCCTAGACTTTATAGTGTATAAATTGATCATTCTCTCCTTGAACATAAAAAATTGATTATTATTAAATGGCTGATCTAATATTTTTAGCTTAGATAGAGAGGTTGTTTTAATAAACTCTCGAAGGAAACAATTCTTTTTCTTTCTAAGATCCTTTAATACATATTCATAACTGACAAGAAAGAGTTTGAACCATAGTATCATTCCTTCAAGTTACAACAAGAAAAAGCACCAGAAAAATCCACTCTTTTAAACAAATGCTTATTTAGCGGCACAGATCATCAATATAAACCATAAAACATGTCAAGTTTAATAACAAATAGACACTAATAAAAGGAAAAACTAAAGCTCTCATCTTAATCTTACTTAATATTGGCACCTCCTTTGAAATTGTAACGCATGACATTACGTTTAACCCAATCTTTAGCTCTATCATAATAGTTCATAGCAGAAAGCTGATTATTAGAAATAACAACCATAACTTCCAGATCACTACCAGCAAGAGCACTCAGTACATTTCAAGTGAGAAAAACATAAAGAACCACTTTAGAATATCAATCAAAAAACCAATATCACACAAGTTCAAAAGATCCTAAATCATAATACCAAAATCAACCAGAAGCAACTTTTTAACACTAGATCCAATATTACACTAACATTATTTATCACCAAAAAATGAACCCAAAAAAAAGTATAAACAGAAAATTTATATCAACACATTTTTCTGAAAAAAAGAAAGATATTGTGCAGGTGAGAAAAAGAGAGATACCTTTTACAAACAGAATGAGTCGGTAGTGAGTAGTCACAACAATAAAAGTTACCTGCAGTAGAAAACTAAAACAAATCAGTGTGCAATCAATGTACAATGCTTGAACCTAACTCTAGATGCTTGCTTGAACCCTAACACCTATTTTCAGAAAACTTTACTTCTAAAAAACCCTCTATTTTCAGAATATTCAAATTTCTAGAGAAATTATCAATCTTACTTCAAGCTAAATGAAATGGAAAGAGTTCAGAGTTAAAATATCATATTTTTATAATACCCAAACGACTAAAATCTCTATTTTTAGTGGTCGAGTGAAACGATTCCTAGTTAGGTTCATATTTTGCAATTGGAAAATAATGGTATGTCGAGTTGAAACTGGAAAACAATGATATGTCGAGTTAATCTGATATCCTAATGCAAGAATCTGACCGAAATTCCTAATGGGGGTTCCTACTTTTCAGAGAGAAAGATTTGAACGTCGTTAAAATTGAAGCTAGCCTAGATGTGGAAATACTACAAATTGGAGCTAGGGTTTTGATTTTATAACTGGTTCTTGATAAACCCAGCTTGGGAAATTGATTCCCCTTGATATCTGAACCAACAAATCCATTTGGGGAAACTGAAGCTTTGAGCTAAATGAAATCGAAATGGAGTTTGAGCGCTTATCTTTCTAGATGGAGGCTTCAAAACGTGCTTGGAGATGGAGACTTGCTTCAGAGCTTCGTGTGTTACGAGCTTGGAGTTTCAGAGATAGAGGCTTGGAGTTTCAGAGCTTCATTTCTGAAATGTTACGAGAGTGTGACTGTGACTGTGAAAATTTTGTGCCCTAAGAATATATCACTTTAAAAAAAAATGCAATGGAATTAGTGACGGATTATAACATCCATCACTTTCAAATAAATATATATATATTTTTTGAAAATATTATATTGACAGATATTTTCGTCACTATATAATATAAATTTTATAAAAATATATATAAAAGTTTAGCGACCTTTTTTTCGTCGCTAATTTTGTCGCCAAATACTAATTGAATTTGTCACCCTTATTTTGTTACTAAATCCGTAGGGAAAATTAGGCGCCAAATTTTCACGCTAATATGTAGCAACGAATTAAATATTCCGTTGCAAATCTATCGCTATATTATAAATCAAAATATCATTTGTTAAGTTTGCAACAAAATGGTAATTTCGTTGCAAATCCGTTGTTATATAGTGATAGAATATAGTTCGTCGCTAATATCCATCGCTAAACTCTATTTTTTTAGTAGTGGAGGGAGATAGTCATCGTAGGTCTCCACCTAATCCTTCATCCGGTCTTAGTGGTTTAGGTGCAAATACCCCAAAGCAAAATAGGTTTTATGCTCTCCAAGCTAGAGGTGAACAAGAGTGTTCCCCGAATGTGACTACCGGTATGTGTTTTATGCTTTGTTAGATTCCGATGTTGCTTTGTTTTTTGTGAATTAATAAGACTTTATATGTTAGACTTTGATGTTGGCTTTAGTATGAATTGACTACATTATTGTTATGTATTATAGATAGTAGAACCCAATTTGGTCATTATGAGTTTTGGGTATATTGAAAAGATTTGATGAGTAGGGTGTTTAGATAAGCTCTTGAGATGTTCAATTAGTAGACTCCTATGAAGGGTAGTAGTATATTCCACCATGGTTAAGAATCATCTTGTGTGATGGATGTGAAAGCCTAGTGATAACTTGATCCGACCTTAGAATAGAAAGAAGCGGTGCTTAGAAAGTCCATTTAGGCTTACTCCTAAGGGGGAAATGGTGTACTTATATAGAAAGGTCGTTGAGTGTTCCTAATGTTCATGATTTGGGTTTACTTTAATTTCTCACCCTTGAAAGGTGTAATGAGTTTGGAAAGTTTAGTCCTCGTCTTGTAGGCCCACATGATATCCTGAGATGTGTCGGTAAGGGTGCTTATGAGGTAGGTTGCCTAATTAGTCAGCATCGGTGCATCCAGTTTTCCATGTCTTTATGTAGAAATAAGTGTGTTGGAGATACGACATTCATAGATCCCTTAGGAAGGTTGGGAGTTAATGTGTTCCTCATGGTTTGGTCTATGTGTGAAGTCATATATGTTTTATGTGTTCTCCATGATTTCCTTATGTTATGCATTTCATGAAAACTTGTGTTTTGAAAGAAAATGAGTTTGTATGATTGATTTTCCTCATGTTGTAGTGCATTGATGAGTTGCCTATAGACCTCATGGGAGGAGTTCTAAAACATGCCTTGGGAGGAGTTCTGAAATATGCCTCAGCTTGGTTTTGAGTGAATTCCTCCTTGGATGTATGTTATGAGTATAGATTGCATATAGGCTCCATGAGATTGTGTTGAGCATGCTTATAGCTTGGAGTTGGTAAGTTCCTCCTTGAACATGAGAAATGGTGAGATTTCATGCGTGTTTGGGTTGTTAGATGTAGTTCCTACCTTCCATGTTATGCATTGAGCATTTTTAGCTTGGAGTGATGATTCCTACTTGGTTGTGTGCATTTAGATGAGTTGCATGCATGATAGGTTGCTAGTCTTGAGTCGTTTCCCTTAAGAAGTGCCTAGAACGTCATTCAAGGACAAATGATTCCAAAAAGGAGATAATGTAACACCCCAGATTCAAAATAGAGGATAGCATGTTCGGACTTCAAGGTGCCACCCCACAAGGACCAAATATAGGCCCATGAAGAGGCCCCAAGAAAAACTCCAAGAGGTAGTGAACCACCGCCAGGACCCATGCCCCGTGGATAGGTACATGGATCGTGGCTAGGGGTCCGTAGGTGGGGGAAAGGTCTATGTCAAGACCACGCCTGAACGTGGATGGACCTACGGTCCATCCACAGTCCGTCAGCAGGGTCTCATTGTTGGGCCTTTTTGGGCAGTTGGGGCAGTTGAGTTGAGGGCATAATGGGTCTTTCTGAATTTAATTAGACTTAAGTGGTGTCGTTTTACCCTAGCCTATACCACCTATATAAGTACTTTAGACCCCAAAATTAAGTCATTGAAGTCATTCTCTCAAACTCACCAAAAGAATTGGGTTCCTCTCTCAAATAATTCTCTCTCTAGAAATTTGAAGAAGAAGAAGAGGGTTCAATCTAGGTCAATTCAAGTCTCAATTCTTTCAAGATTGGTAGGCTTTGTAATCAACGTATGATGGTTTTTTCATTCATGCAATCCTTTCATCCATGGAGCCCCATGATTTCCCTAATTTAGAAGAAGAATTCCCCAAGTCAATTTAGTGTTTCTTTTAATGTTATGGGTTATGATCCAATTGAGTGGATTATGATTGTTTATGATGGAATTGCAAGTTTTTAGAATGATTATAGATGTATCCATGCTTAACCTATGATTCTAAGATGAATTTGATATAGATGGGTTTTGTGCCATGAAAGGGGAAATTGAGGATTTGGATGTAATCTTCTAGGATTGATGAGATGCATTGTAGATTGCATGAGATTAGAGTATTTAGACATGAATTGAATTAGATTATATATATATATATATATATATATAATGAATCATGACTAGTAGTGCTTGAGATGGAGCCTATATGATGATATATGATTAGAATTACTTAAGAATGAAGCATATGATTAGAATGTCTTAAGATCTAGGCATATATGATGATCATGAGAAGTATTTCTTTGAGTGTAAGGCTTGTAGTTATGAATGTTGAATTTCTAGGGCTTTGAGAGTAAAGCTAATATGATGAATTATGAATGATAAGGATTTGATAGTAAAGCTTATGTGATAATTGTATATTAGTAGATTGAATTGTTGTGGACCGACTTTACAAACATGACCTACCTTATGTATGGATGAATGAATAATGTGAAGGGTTTTCTCACATTGAATGATTCTAGGTTGAAAGAGTTGCTCACCTAAAATAGATCTAGACTACAGACTAAAATTGATGAGGCAAGTGGTGATCACCCATGACCTCTAGATGAGTAGGATAAGGAGGTGATTTCCCATATTCTTTAGAGAAGAGTCAGAGGCAACTAGCCTTATTCTCTAATGTTGGACATGGATGCAAGTACCTATGATCCCTTATAATGAAATGATGTGGAGGCAAATATCCGCACCTTATAATGAAATGATGTGAGGCAAATACCCGCATCTTATAATTAAATGATATGGAGGATAATACATGTATCTTGTAATGAATTGATGTGGAGGCGAATACCCGCATCTTATAATGAAATAATGTGGAGGCGAATACCCATGTCATAAGATAATATGGACATGAAGGCGAATACCCGTGACCATATAAGCAAGGCAAGAGGCGACTACCCATTAGCCTTTAAGTAAGGCAAGAGGCGACTACCCATTAGCCTTTATAAGTTAGGCAGAGAGGTGAATCCCTATGTATTTAAAAGTAAGTATGAATAATGTGATTATGTTAGGAAGATGTTTAGCTTGGATTGAGCAATAGTACCCTTCCTTGAGTAGATTGGACTTGCATGAGCGTATGTTTTCCATGATAGCTTGGTCTAGAATAAGGAGGTGTTTTTCCTTGGTAGCCTTGAATTGGTAAATCGTAACCATTCATGATGTGATGATATGTCTTAGACTAGCAAAGAAGTACTCTTCCATAAATAGTCAGAACGACCAAAGAGGGACTAACCCCTAATGAAAGTAGTATGTTTATGATGAAACAAGATTTCTTGAAGGAAGTATCGTAAGTATGTTTTTTGTATGAAATTTACTTGTATGATGATAGGTTAGCTTGGATTGTTGCTTGAGTTGCCTTCCTTTATACGTTTGACTAGAGGTGACTACCCAAGTCCTAGCTAAGGATAAGTTGAGGTTAGTATTCCTCTTACATTATGATGACTTAGGTGCATTGATTATGCTTATGACTTATGTTGTTATCTCTTATGCTTATGCTTATGGTATATGTCTTATGTTGACTAATGACTATGTTATGCTTATATTTATGATTTATGCTATCCATCATAGTTAGTACATTTTTGTACTAACGCATACTCTTGCCTACATTCTTATCAAATGTAGGGTCCGGCGATATTGACTTCCATCCTCGTGGCTAGGTTCATAGTAGAGAAAGGAGTGAAGATTTGGTGAGTCCTCATAGCATCGAGGATTTGACTACCTTTCCTTTATGTCTTTTACTTTTATGTTAGAACTTTTGTATGGGTTGTGCCCCAAGACTATTCAAGTATTAGATGGTTTGAGACAAGTGTAAAGACTTCCGCTTTGTTTTATGAAACTTTGATTGTATTGGAAAATGTTTTAAATTTTTGCATCATTTTCTATTATCTTATGTCATGATATGCTACATGGCTTGTATGAGGCCTCTCGGGGTCATATACACCTTGTTGCATCTAGGGGGTACCCCTGGGTCGTGACAAACCTCAACCCACGTTGAGTTCTATAAATTCACATAGACCGTTTACACTTCTTAATTGAAGTGTAAATTTGGACTTATCAAATTTTGGTGCCGCTGCCGGGGAATTTTAATTCAAAATACTTTAGAAATTAGTTTGATTGTCATTATATTTCCTAATTTTACTTCTTGTCAATGTTGGTGTCCTCTACAGGTTAGTTCAATAGTGCATGCCAAACACTAGAAGTAAGGGAGCACCTTTGATTCCTTACCACCTAGAGTTAAGTAAGACAATATGAAAGATGGTGAATGCACAATAACTTAACCCCTGAGGTAGAGATTGGGACTTGAGGGTGAGACCGCTGCTAGAGATGCTCAACAGAATGTTGTGAATGATCTGCCTAGGGTTGTCGAGGAACATGAAGGAGTTGAGGAGATAGCTCATCTCTACCAACAGCTACTAGCTCCACGGGGATGAGTGCATCAGCAAGCACATATAGACTTCGAGAAAGAATACCTCGATTTAGATGGGGTTGGAGCTACTCGAGCGATCGTGTTACCAATACTACACCCAGGTGTGAAGTTCACAATCACTAGCACTATGATCCAACTACTAAACTTGAAGGGAATGTTCAAAGGTGCAGTTGGTGATGATGCCAACCAACACTTGATGAACTTTGTAGCGATTTGCAAATCACATGAGATTCTTGGGGTTAGTCAAACCGCCATGAGGCTGAGGTTATTTTTGTTATCTCTGACTAGGGAGGTGACAAACTAGCTGAATGAGTTGCTAGACGACTCAATCAGAACTTGGGCTGAACTGAAGGAAGCATTCTTGATATGATACTTCCATGAAGCCAAAGAACTACAGATGAAGGATGAGAGAGGTGCTCACAAACAATTTCCAGGGGAAGCTATGCATCATACTTGGTGGACATTCAGTCAAAAGCTGATGAAGTGCCAAAGGCACATAAATGAGGTATTCTACAGGTCACTTAATTTTTTGATTAAACCTGTTGTAGATGCAGTGAGTGGAGGATCATTTATGAAGAAACCATTCCTGGAGATCATGTCAGTAATAGATGATATCTCCAAGAACAAGAGAGACTGGCACACCAGAGATGCAGGGGTAGGAGATCTGCGGTTCACTTTCGAACTCTCAGCTGAATAGAAGAAAAGAGAAGAAGAAAGGGATCAGGACCTGGCACACATGAGGACGCAGGTGGATTTGCTCACAAAACACATTATGGCAGGATCAGGAAAAGGTAAATGTTGTAGGTACTGCCCACAGGTATGAAGAGTAGGATATTGATCTTGATTAGGAGGCCAAGTACTTGAGTAATCAGGGGTTTTTTTGAATTATAACTCAAGAAATCAAGGATATAATTCTAGAAACCAAGGTCGGAACTATCAAAAAGAAGGCCAATATGATAGGCCATCTAATCGAGAGCAAGGTAACTGGGAGAACAAAGAGGGGTATAGAAATGACCGCAGTGGTGTATATGTGCCTCCAAGTAATAGAGATCGAGCAGGTAGTAGTTCCATCGGGTCTAGGATGGAAGATATGATAGCTAAGGTTCTCCAAAAGGTAGAATCTACTGATACAGGTGCCAAAGAGATGAGAAGCAATATTTCAAGCATGAGTCAGCTGGTGGATTCACATACGACTTCCATTAAACAACTGGAGAAGTAGTTGGGGAAATTTCCAGCCTCACTAAATCTGAGAAAGAGTGGATAGTTACCTAGTGGTACAATTCGAAACCCCAGAAAGATGGGCATTGCATGGCAATAACTACTGGAAGTGGTAAGTCCCTAACTGAACCAAAACCTATAGGTATTGAGCAAGAGTAGAGCATAGAGAGAGATGAGGAAGCAGAGGTTAATGTTGAAAGTGAGAGTGATGCAGAGTTGACTGAAGAAGTAGAGAAGCCGATGAAGGTCAAAGAAGCAGCAGTCAAGGTAACTTTGCCTTTACCACACATACCTAGACCTCCTCCTCTATTCTCTCAAAGGCGCAAAAAGAGAGCTAAAGATGGGAAGTTTGCAAAGTTCATAGCTATGCTTCGACAGTTATCGGTGAACATTCCATTGGCAGAAGCTTTGGAGCAGATGCCAGGTTATGCTATGTTCATGAAAGACTTAGTTACAAAGAAGAGAGCAATAAGTTTCAAACCAACTGATAACATTCATCATTGTAGTGCCACTGCTACAAAACCCTTGGTGCAAAAGAAAGAGGACCCAAGTACATTCACTATACCATGCACTTTCGGCGCTTTTGAGTTTGCCAAAGCCCTATGTGATCTGGGGGAGAGCATCAATCTGATGCCATTAGCTATATACAAGCAATTGGGGTTAGGTATTCCAAACCCACATCGATGAGGTTGATGATGGAAGATAGATCGGTGAAGCGACCTGTGGGTATTTTATGTGATATACTTGTGAAGGTGGATAGTTTCATTTTTCCTGCTGACTGTGTGATTCTGGATTGCGAAGTAGATTTTGAGGTTTCCATAATTTTAGGAAGGCTATTTGTTGGCCACAGGTAAACCTCTAGTTGATGTTGAGACTGTGGATTTGAAATTTTGACTCAATAATGAAGAGGTGAAGTTTAAAATATGCAAATCTATGAAGCAACCACAGGATATGAGTGTGGTGTCTGAAATTGATATTGCTGATGAGAATGACATAGAAGCTTCAATTGAAGAGAGATTTGTTGTAGAGACATTGGCAGCAGTGATAATGAACTTTGACGAAGACCTTCGGGTAGATTATGTGGATATTATAAATGCCCTGGAAAGCATGGGGTCGCATTCATATTCTCCAAAGAGGTTAGATTGAGACTTGAAAAATAGGTCAAGTCCTCCAGCAAAGGCATCTATTGAGGAACTGCCTATGCTCGAGTTGAAACAGTTGTGTGACCACTTGAGGTATGTCTTTCTGGGTGCTAATAATATGTTCCCAGTTATTTTGGCTGCAGATCTTAATAGTGAACAGATGCAAGCAGTAGTGAAAGTCTTGAAAAGGTTCAAAAAGTCAATTGATTGGATCATTGGTGACATCATTGGGATACCTCCGAGTATTTGCACCCATAAAATCTAGCTTGAGGAAGATTGCAGCCCAAGTATAGAGCATTAGAGGAGGCTGAATCCACCGATGCAAGAGGTGGTAAAAAGGAGATTATTAAGTGGTTGGATGTGGAGCTGGTGTACCCCATTTCTGATAGTCATTGGGTTAGCCTAGTGTAGTGTCTGCCCAAAAAGGCGGTATGAATGTGGTCGCAAATGCAAAAAATAAGTTGATTCCGTAGAGACCAGTTACAGGTTAGCGAGCATGCATGGACTATAGGAAGCTGAACAAATGGACCTTGAAAGACATTTTCCAATGCCATTCATGGACTAGATGCTTGATAGATTGGCTGGTAAAGGGTGGTACTACTTCTTAGATAGATACTCTGGTTAGAAAAAGATATCAATTGCTCTAGAAGATCAGGAGAAAACCACCTTCACATGTCCTTATAGTACATTTGCGTTCAAACGCATGCAGTTTGGATTGTGTAATGCACCAGCAACTTTTTAGAGGTGTATGATGTTCATCTTTTTGGACATGGTAGAGGACACTTTGGTAGTATTCATGGATCATTTCTCTGTGGTAGGTGAAACTTTTGATGACTGTTTGTTAAATCTTAGCAGGGCACTACAGAGATGTGAGGAGGCTAACTTGGTGCTAAATCAGGAGAAATGCCACTTTCTGGTCAAGGAAAGCATAGTCCTAGGCCATAAGGTGTCACAGAAAGGGTTGGAGGTAGACAAAGCAAAGCTTGGGGTGATCGAAAAGTTGCCCTCACCTATCTCTGTAAAAGGGATTCGGATTTTTCTGGGTCATGCAGGGTTCTATCGGCGCTTCATCAAAGATTTCTCAAAAATTGCACACCCTTTGTGTAAGTTGCTAGAGAAAGAGGTGAAGTTCGGTTTTAATGAACTATGCACAAAAGCTTTTAAGTGCCTAAAAGCAAAACTAACCTCAGCCCCAGTGATCATTGATCCATATTGGTCGGAGCCATTTGAGGAAATGTGCGATGCGAATGGTACTGCCTGGGGATTTGTGCTAGGGGCAGAAGCAAAATAAGATCTTTCACCTGATCTACTATGCTAGTAAGTCGCTGAATTAAGAGCAACAAAATTACACCGTCACCGAGAAGGAATTGTTTGCAGTAGTGTATGCCTTTGAGAAGTTCAAGTCATATTTGCTAGGCACTAGAGTGGTGATTCACACTGATCATGCAACACTGCGATACTTAATGGTGAAGAAATATACAAAGCTGAGATTAATAAGATGGGTGTTGTAACTTCAAGAGTTTGAATTTGAAGTCAAATATAGAAGGGATTTTGAGAATCAATGGTTGATCACCTGTCCAGGTTGGAGGCAGAGAAGAAGGAAGAAGCTGAGTTAGACATTGATGACTCATTCCTAGATGAGCAGGTATTAGCTGCTACTCTTGATCTCATTCCTTGGTTTGCTGACTTTGCTAATTATCTTGTTAGTGAGTTGATACTTGAAGGGTTGACATTTCAATAAAGGAAGAAATTCCTACATGATGTGGGTAAATATTTCTGGGATGAACCTTATTTGTATAGAGTGTGTGCTGATAACATCATCGGGTGATGTGTACCTGAAGCTAAAATGCTTAGTATCTTAGAAGTCTTTCACTCCTCTCCAGTAGGTTGTCACCATGGGGGTGCATGCACTGCCCACAAGGTGTTCAAAAGTGGGTATTACTGTCTTACAATCCATTAGAATTCGTTCGACTTGCTTACAGGTTATGATATATGTCAATGACAAGGAGTTATCTCTCGTTGTCATGAGCTACCAATGACACATATTCTGGAGGTTGAATTGTTTGACGTTTGGTGGATAGATTTTATGGGACCATTTGTGAGCTCCTATGGGCAGAAGTATATACTAGTGGCAGTGGATAATAATTCGAAGTGGGTTGAAGTTGTAGCCTTGCAAGAAAATGATGGTAAAAGTGTTGCAGGTTCCTAAAGAACAACATCTTTTCAAGATTTGGCAAACCTATAGGCCATTATCAGTGATGGAGGCTCACACTTCTGCAATAAAGTATTCAGCACACTTTTGGCCAAATATGGGGTGAAACAGCACAAAGTGACGACACCTTATCATTCGCAAACAAGTGGTCAAGTAGAAGTGTCAAACATGGAAATCAAATCAATATTGGTGCAGACAGTGAATGCCAATAGAACAGATTGGGTGAGGAAGTTAGATGATTCTCTATGGGCATATCAGACAACTTTCAAAACACTCATTGGTATATCACGATACCTGTTGGTGTTTGGAAAGGCATGTCATTTACCAATAGAACTTGAACATAAGGCTCTTAGGGCATTGAAGAAGCTAAACTTGAGTTGGAATGAAGTAGTGAACCTTAGATTAGATCAAATCAATGAACTAGATGAATTCCATTTTAGAGCTTATGAGTGATATGCGCTTTATATAGAAAGGATGAAGATGTATCATAATAAGCATATTGAGAAGAGGACTTTCAATCCTGGTGACCTGGTGCTACTATTCAACTCAAGGTTACGCATGTTTCCTAGTGAACTGAGATCCTAATGGTCTGGACCATTCAAAATCACTCAAGTGTTTCAGTCGGGAGCTATTGAACTCGAGAATGCAAAAAGAGAGAGATTCAAGGCAAACAAGCAAGTCAAAGCCATTATTTCTTATAGTGTCACAGTGTGTGCATGTGTGCAGGAAAGTCTAACAAAGTTTGAGAGGAAGCCTGGGAGATCCTCACGGGCAGCATAACGAGTCGTGGTTCTCTTCACGAGCGATTTCATGGCTAGTGAAGTCAACATGCTCTAAACAAAAGACACTAGAAAATGGAGAAAAGGGTTCACGGAAGGGTATACGGTTTGTCTCACCTTCAACGGATCGTTTAGCTTATTGTGAAGTCGTAGGTATGTTTCTTCCTCCATGTACTATTCACGGAAACTCACACAAGTTGTAGTGCTCTTCACGAGCAACTTCATGGCCCGTCACGGGTAAGTCGGTGGTGACGAACCTGACCCGACCTACACGACCCAAATCCCAAAGATTAATGTTTAAAAATATTCCTAACGCCAAAGGACGAGTTCTTTCACTTTCTTCTCACTTGTAACGTCTCCTTTGGCTATTAAAATGGTTTTTCATCATCTATAACTTCATATCAAAGAAAAATCCAAACCCTAGTTCTACATTGCAAGGAAAACCTAGATTCAAGTTCATCTTTCTCTTTTGGTGCGAAAATTTGGATTAATTTGAAGTAAGTTCCTCTCCCCACTTGATATAAGTTTGACTTATCTTTTATCAAGTGCGAATTTACTGATTCTAGTTCATATGTTTGATAATTCGAATTAAGGTTCGGTTCTTAGGGTTCCACATGTTGTGGGTACGGAATGAAATTGTTGTTTTCCTTGATTTTGGTTTGGGTATTTTTGCTTTGTGATGGGTTTAGGATGAATGATGAAAGTATTTGTGAATTTTCTCTTGAAATACTTTGTTGGGTTTGAGCACTTGGTTATATCAAACAAACTACCTTGAAATAGTGATATTAGAGGTTCTTTGGTTGTGGATATGGTCGAAATTAATAAATTGTATGCTCAATTTTTTATTTTGCTGAATAATTTGTGTGGGTTGAATCGATTATTTGTACCCATGTGACAAAAAGACTCGACTAAAATTGTGTGAAGTATTTTTATGATTGCTAGAAGTGATCAAATTAAGTTGGATTGAAAACTGACAACAATCAGCCTAAGTGTAAGTACACGAGAGGCTTCACAGAACGTGGAAGGGAGCACAAACAGTGAAACTCCTCGTGAACCATGCATGGATGATTGTCAAGAAGTGGGCAAGCTTCACAAGGAACAAAACAAACCGTGTTACTCACCACGGACTATGAGGTCTTCCGTGAACTTCCACCACGCACCATTGAATGGGTCTGCACTGTTTCACGCTCACGAGGCCCAAAACGAGCCATGGTACCCACCAAAGATCGTGTGGCACTCCGTTTAAAAAGCCTAAAACAAAAACAAAAAATATTTTCTATATTTTTTTCATTTTATCTTTTGCATATTTATTCATTGTGTAGCCTTTCCCAATGATAGATTGGGTGATGGCATTCTTAAGGTAAGGCATCACATTGGATACTTACACAGGGAAAGTTTGAGTACCCGTTAGTGCGTCATTAAATATACATAAGCACTAAGGTGTTGTTTTTTTTCCAGGAACAATGGGACCAAGACAAAAGACCGCACAATTGCATGACTCACCACCTCCTTCTCCCGCTGAAAGTTCAAATGGGTAGAACTCTAGTATCTCTGAAGTCTAGATTAACACGGAGATTGAAGATCATTCTCCCCGAGCTACTAGATCTCGGATAGCTAGGGCTACTGTGCAGCACACTCCTTCCCAGTCTGACGAGGAAGGCAGTGAGTCGGAGAGGGGAAGGAGTGAGTCTGAGAGTGAACAAGGATCTGAGTATGAGTCCTAGTTAGCAACTAATGAGCCTCACCCAGAGGAGGGTGCATAGAAAGATAATGAGGCCTAGGAGGATGATGTTGATGATAGATTTGGGGAACCAATGGTGCAATATGTTCATTAGTGAGTGTTTGACCCAGTAGTGAGGCACCAAATAATTGACTGCTTTCACCAGATGCGAAAAGTTTCTAGATCAGAAGAATTCTTTGAAAATGGCATAGTGTCAAGGGCTAGAGGTTTTACGGGCGACCTATTGTACCCGAGTCCAGAGTGGTAGTGGCAGATATCAGGCGTTTCCAAAAATCTACAGGCTTTTCAAAATGCATTAGTTTGAATGGATGAACAATATGCAGGAGAGTACACATGCCATCTGACCAGAAAGTTCTACGCCTCATATGCAGCAACACTTATAAATTTTGTTGCAGATACTGAAATGACAAAGAAGGGGCAGAAAGCATTCGCAGCCACATGGGGACCACTAGATGCAGTGTTGGAGAGGGGTCAGTCATTGGATATCTCCGAGACTAAGATAAGTAGGATGCTACATGTCCCAGAGTATATAGCACCAGTCTCAGTGGGGTTATTTGAGGGTAAGTACCATGCAGTGACTAGTGATACAGAGATAGTTGATCCAAGTTCAAGGGAGTGTGTCATGCGATGGATTGCAGGATATATTTCCACAGAGAGAGGCTGCAACATGGGTGTCAGGGGCACAGGTGCAGATTGCAAAAGCATCAGTCTCTTTTCCTGCCATAGTCTGGTGGACAATGGTATGTGCACAGTTGCGATCAATAGTTAATGATAACACACTATCACCCTCACTTGTATCCTTGGTTGCCTGCCTCATGGTAGGTTACCCAATGAATGTGGGCCAGATCATTTCCAAAGAAATGCGGGACATGGCACTAAACGAAATAGTAGGTTTGTTATTTCCCTGTCTGATAGGGAAACTCTATTTGCAGGAAAATATTCCACCGAATAAGTTGGTGGACAAGTGGGTGGAAGCATCCAAAGCCACTACAGCATCAAAGATAAATGATGTAGCTAACAATCTTTATGATTCAAGAGCAGGTCCGGTAGGATCTTTAGCAATTGTACCACATGTGCTGATTGAGATTCTAAGAGCTGAAGGAGGTAGTGAGCAGGGTGAATCTTGACAACCAGCTACGAGAGCACCACTACCACAAGCTTCATCTTCACAAGCTACATGTACTTTCATGACTATACCTACTATGATTTTAGAGCGATTGGTTGCAGAGCAGAGGCACACTCGGTCCATAGTCAACTTGATAGTGCTCAAACTACCTCAGGCAGTACAAAGAGATGTGTTGGCTGCAGAGAAGAGGCTGAAAGATGAGATGAGGCAAGAGCTTGCGATGCAGAAGAACTGGATGGACAGTTTAGAGGCCCATGTAAATAATCAACTACAAGCTACAAGTTCTATAGAGGGTGAGGCATTGAAAGCGCAGATGGCTGAGATGAGAGCCGACATTGCTTAACTGGCCGAGAAGTCGTCCACTATGCCCCCTTCAGTTGTGTCAGACTCTTTGATGAGTCTATTCAGTGCGCCTCCCACCACTCAGTCAGTTGATGATATTTAAGGTGGATTGGCTACATTGTCGACTTGTAAGAGAAAGCAGAAGTATGTGGGTTGTGATGATGAGAAACGGGCAGACCTTTCCAAGGAGGAAAGGAGGAAACATAAGAAAGTGTGGAAGGAATCCAGGAGGTTAGAAGATAGGAAGCAGCGCTGGAGCAGCCGAGGCGTGATGCGATAATGTCTAGTGCTTCTGGTAGTATTACATTGGATTTAGTTTATTGCAGTCAGCCTGACCATGTCCATACATCTGAAAGTGCACCTATTGAGAAGGGTGTCGATATTCCTCCGACTTTAGGCGCCTAGAGCACCGCATGTATGACCCCTCCTCATAGACCTTGTTTGGCTACGTTTATACTTTGAGGGCAAAATACCATTTATTGGGGAGGGAGTTGTGTGAGAAACCTCCCATTAGCTGATAGAAGGTTGGCTCTATTGCTATATTATTGTGTTTTGGTATTTTTGTGTTGTGGTTGAGAATTTTGGGTGAAAGTTTATGTTTATCTGAGGAGAAACTATTTGCTAGCAGCAGCTAAATCTTGTGTTTTTGTCTGAAAATAGTAAGAAGCATGTCCTTAATCTAAAAGTTTAATTGTTAGGATCTTTGTGCGACATCTTAGATACTCACGTGTTGATCATTGTTAGCTTGGAATATAAATCGGTTGACTAAAACGTTGAAAGTGTAAGTATGTCATTGACCTATAGAATACTTATTTCAAGTGTCTTTATGTGAGGCCATGGTTTGGGCATTTCTTCAGCTTTTGGCTAAACCTCCACCATGTGTCATGCAATGCTTCTCCTTTTAGTTGCTTGTGGGATCCTATTTCGTCTTTTAGATGCAACTCTTTCTCTTCTGAGAAGAATCTCTCCATGAAAGCTTCTCTCAATTCTGAACAAGTTGTGATTGAGTCAAGTGGTAACTCATTTCAGCCAGTTTGTTGCTTCCCCAATTAGAGATAGTGGAAACAACCTCAATCTCATTGCAGTTTGACTAACCCCGGGAATCTAAGTTGAATTGCAAGTTGAGATGAAATTCATCAAGTGTTGATTTACGTCCTCACCCGTTGTACCTCTAAACAATCCCTTCAGGTTCAACAACTGAATCATAGTGCAAGTGATGGTGAATTTTACTCCTGGTGGCAATGGTGGGAGCACTATAGCTACAGTAGCTCCATCCCCATCCAAATCTGGATCATCATTTTCAACACACAAATGTCCTTGTTGTTGACCTCGACCTCTTGGAGCTAATGGTCGTTGCTGAGGTGCTAACGGTTTTGCTGAGGAGCAAACTATTCCTCCTTTTTATCCTCAACATCTACCTTGTTTAGGTCATTTTCATTATCATTAACACCCTTAGCTTGGGTCTTGAGCATTCAGTGTCATCCTCTACCTTTGTGCCTCAATATCTTGATCTTTAACCATTCTTCAAATAGACCTTGCAAGCTCAAGATCGTAAAGAATTAAAGGTAGTCCCTTACTTTTGGTGTTTGGCATACACTACCTATGTCACATGTAGAGGACACAGACAAGAAAAAAAATTAAAATTAGAAAATAAGACTAGGAGTGAAATAACACACACTTGACTTAATTTTTAACTGTATTCCCTAGTAGCAGTGCCAAAATTGGATACGCCCAAATTTAAACTTCAATTAAAAAGTATAAAGTGGTTGTTGTCAAATATAGAACTCAACAAGGTTGGGGTCAAATACCACCGATAATAAGGTAAGAGCTAAGCTGTATGCGGTTATTTGACTATTAGGTACTTATTTCCGAAAAAAATGGAAAATGGGGGAAGTTTTGGGATTCAATTTCAATTTAATTACTAACAAGTAACGATTAACAATAACACTTGATTTAGGATAATTGTGCAGAATCAACCAGGATCGTAGTCATCATGACTTTTTATCAAATTTTGGGTAAATTATAGACCTAGATTCTGCACTGGGTAATATACCGATTTTATCAACCTTAGCTACATTTAACAGCCTCTCAACCACATCAATTGCATATAACATTCATTCTCTCGAACTGAAAGTGTTTATCTCAATTCAATGACAGTAACTCAAGTAGCTATTGTTGCTACAACATTAACTATTAGCCGAGATCAAATCCTCGAATTGTGTCATTAACTATTTTCTCAAGTTGTACACTATTTTACTCAAACTAGTTAAACCTAAGGCAGGTCCTAATGTTTGCAACTATTATAAATCAATTTAAATGAAAGAGTTAACGAGATATACGTTTGCAGTGCAAAATTTTGTTATTTTAGGTTATGTCATCATGGATTCCACAACCCTTGGTTGTGGAGTTTAGTTGCTCATGCTTAATGAAATAACAACCATAATCGCATTCATTCAAGGAAAGTAAACACTTACAAGAGAAGAAAACAATAGTTGACAATGATTTCAATAAACTCACAAAGTCTTCTTCAAAACTTAATCAAGAGTAATCTATTCTTCAATAAAAAAATCTGCAAATCTCCAAAAATCCTATAAAACCCCTAGAAAAAAGTATATATAGTTCCTAGAAAATAAATTATATTTTTTTAAAAAAATCAAGAAAAAAGAATAAAAAGAATTTTTAAAAAAATATACACATATATATATATATATATATATAGTTCCCAGAAAATTTAAATTTTAAAAATAGAATGTCCATATCCCAAGGTAAGTGTGACGAAGGCCCTGACGGCCTGTCATAGGAATGACGGTCCACCAGAGTGGTCGTCATAAACTTCTGAGGATTTTAGCCTGACTCATATTGATTTGACTCTAGAGATGATAGCTCATCACAGGGATGAGAGCTCGTGAAATTTGTCTTCAAAGTTTACTGAGTCTCCTGGGTTTCTTGCATGTTTGTCGAGGCAACTGACGGTCAGTCACAAGGATGGCGACCCGTCAGTGTTGCCATCACGGTTAATCTACTGACACTTAGTTCCATTTCACTCTTCTTTCTGTCTTCACACTTTTCCTGGCTATCATAGTGTTAAACTTATCAAAACAACACTGTTGATTACTAAGTTCTTGCAAATATCCTTAGTAAAAAGATCTGATTTGTCGTCAAATGCCGACACATCAATACCTTATGAAGCGATCTGAAATCCAGGCCACCCTCCTATTTATGCAAACATATTGTATCCCAAACTATTCAATGTTTAGTTGTCACCACCCGAGCCTACACCATGGACGTGACACGGCGTACAAGACTCTAAAAAGCCTCATAGCATTCATAACATAAGATATATGAAAAATGGTACGAAATTTAAAACTTTTAATCCATACAATCGAAAACTTTAGTTAAAAACAAACAGCGGAAGTCTAACTTGTCTCATATGTCCATCTAAGACAACTCGAATCAAAGATAGGGTCACAGCCCTTCAACATAGTCTGAAACGTAAAATGACATAAAAGAAACTACTAGAGACTCTCATATGTCCTCGAATCTTGAGGACTCGCCACTACCTTAGAGAATAGTCAATCCAAGCTTTACTCCAAAGAAATCACTTTAAGATCTGGAACCTACAATTGTAAAAATGTAGAAGAAATATGGGTTAGCACACAAAAATGTACTAAGTATGATAGCCATGCAAAAACCATGCTTAAAAAGGACATTTTGGTTGAAACCCATTCTTTATGCCAATTTTGAGAAACTTCATGAACTTTAGTATAAGAGGCTTAAGAGACAAACATATTCAACATGCATATCATTTCAACATAATAGAACCAACATCTTAGGCAACCCTAAGTTATACTTGTGCAATGTATAAATGGCATCCCATACTACCATTCATACTAAGTACCACTTTGAGGCCACCATAGACAAGGAACATTCATATAAAATAAGTCATGACAAGGAAAGCAACTCATAATAACATTTCCAAGTAAAGCAGTCATCATTACATTAAGCCTTTAAGTCAACATTATCATTAGCTTCATTATGAGCACATTCATTTCATTAGCCATTAAGACATTATAGAACACACCATAGCCCTCTCAAAGCCTACTCATGCAATGCATGAATGGCATCCCATACTACCACCCACGCTTCATAGAACCTCTTGAGTAACCATAGCACGTATCTCACATGATGGGAATAAGCATTAGCAGACATAGACCATGTGAGCAAACCATGGAATCCGGTGTCTATACCACACCGTAAAGGGTTGGTCTACTTGCCTAAGGTAGGACCGGTAACATTTTAGCTTAGGTAGATCCGCTAGCTAAGACCTATGTGGGCACATAGTTTTGGGATAAGGAAGATGTTCATTGAAACCCGGCCTAACATGGGAGAGCTTCCATCTTACCATATCCACTCGGTGCTAAGCTTACATTCCCATAGAGTAGTACATTTTCATTAACGTTATTATACTTGAGAGGTCTACCACCATTAGGTCTACCAACCCAAAGTACATTACACACATGAAAGGGCCACCACCATTAGGTCTACCGATTCAAGGTACATCATTGGGATAGCTCATTGAATCCTCAAGAAAGGGCCACCACCATTAGGTCTACCGAATCAAGGTTCATCATTACATTAGTAGTTCATAGACTCATCATGAAGGGCTACCACCATTAGGTCTACTAGTTCAAGATATAGCCTTAGACTACTTCATTAATCATTTATGAAAGGGCTACCACCATTAGGTCTACCGATTCAAAGTTCATTATTCATTACATGAAAGGGCTACCACGATTAGGTCTACCAATCCAATGTTCATTAAGTCAAGATACATTAGTTACACAAGAAGAGGATGCCCTAAGCCTACCAATTCAAGGTACATCAATCAAGATCACTTTCATTTACACAAGAAGAGGATGCCCTAAGCCTACCAATTCAAGATGTATCATTACATTGAAGAAACCTTTCACATTATATCATCATCATTCACAAGTGTATAATTGAGAATAACTTTTCAATAATAACACAATTGCATCCTAGACATGATCACAATACTAGCATTGAAATCACAAAGCATATACATAGCATCATGATTATACATCAATCTTCATAAATTGCCCTCCAAGGCCATGAATCACAATTCACCAACACACCTAGAATACTATAATTTAGGCATGAATAATGACATAATTCAGTAAGCTCAATCAATATAGACATATTCTATTCACATGCTTCCATAATCAATCAACCCACATCATGAAGTCACAATTTAGAAATTTAGGAAATTCATGGGTTCTTGGGGGATTTCATCTTAAATCAACAATTAAACTTCAATTCAATCATAATCTGTCATAAATCAACCTTTGAAAACGTTTGAAGAAGGAACCCATGACTTAGAGTGAAACCATAACTTTTGGGGAACTTGAAAACTTTGAAATATAGTTTTGAAGGGACTCTATGGGTGAAAGATACCCATAGATGAAAAGCCACCATACCTTGATGGAGTTTTCCCCTATATTTGAGAAGAAAGACCTTGGTTCTTGAAGCCCTAGCCTCCATTTCTTCTTCTTCTTCTTTGGGAACTTCTAGAGAGAAATATTGTGAGGGAGATGAACTTTGGTTTGATTTGGGTTTTTGGGAATAATGGAGTAAATGAGGTGTTTAATGACTTAAAATCATTTATATATATTAAATAAGACAATATAAATCGACCCCATTAATTAACTAACTAATTTGGAATTTACTAAATGACCCTCGACTAGACAGCCCCGTCCCAGGGACCACGTCCTCCTTCACGATCGGTCAAGGGCACCACGGCCCGTGGTGGTGCATGTGGTCCCTTGACTAGTAGTTCCACTCAACTTGACAAGCTCCCATGGAGCTAAGGCAACCCCACGAGTCTTCCCATGGTCTGTGGTCATCACCATGATCCATGAAGTGGCTCGTGAAGGGGAGCCTTGGCTTGGGCACTTTTGGGGCACACTGCCTCACCAACCACGGGTGGCACCACGGCTCGTGGTGGCCACCACGGGTTGTGAAGACCCTCGTGGTCATGGTAGGCAGTGGCTAGGTGCTTTTTTTTAGGTAGCCTTGGTCCCCTAGCCATGGCCCTCACCCAAAATCCTTGGCCTTGACGTTAACCCTCACGTTTAGGCTCTAGTTCAACCTACTAATTTCCGAGGTGTTACATTAGTCTTAGCTTCTAGGGAATTTTCCAAGAGAATTTTGCAAACATCTTATATGGTTGAGTTATGACAAAAGTAGAGGGATTCATAACTAACAATAGGTATACTGACATAAAGTGTAAAAGATGTTTGATGCGAACGTACCTTCCATCAAATTATAGTAGCTTATTCTACATGTTTGCACTATTTTTCCCACCTTCTTCGATCCTTAAAATGACTTCTTTTTTTCTATCATAAAAGATAAGACACCCCAAGTAGGTAAAGGAAAAATATATCTTTCTTACTCTAATTGTCCTCTTTATTTGATTGTCCATGTGAATATGTACCTTTTCATGTGAATATACCAAATTCTTATCCACATTAATCATGATGACTTGACAATATTCTGAGTAAAGTTATGATAATGGAAAATGAACCAGGTTCACAAGCTTGTGAGATAAAAGAGTGGAAAATAAGAAATAATGCGACTAAAGGCAAACACTCTTAATTAAGGAAAAGTATGCAAATGACTCCTTATATGGAAAAGAAAGCTTTTCTAGGAAAAGAATTACTTCCCTTGTAGGAATCAATTAGGGTATAATTCACCCTAATAAAAGGATCGTTGACAAAGGAAAAATACAGCTTTTGCAATTCAGATATCGAGAGAACTTTGTGGAAAGAGTGAGTGCGACGCTAAAGATCAAGATGGGAGAAGAAAGAAGAACTAGAGCTAGGTTTTGTTTTTAAATCTTAGTTTGCATTGTTTCATCTTAAAATTATTGTTTAGGGATAATTTTTGTCAGAGTGAAAGAGAATTTGTGAGTTTTGTAACAAGAAGTGGGTTTGGCTTCTTCAAGAGTAGAGTTTACGGTTATAGTTAATTGTTGAACTGTTGAGGTGAGGTACTAGAGTTAGTCCCTTTGATTATAGAATTGCAATTTAAAGTTTCTCTTTGAAGTTGGTGAAAATCCTACGAGTGTAGGTCGTGGTGTTTCTTCCCTTGACCAAGGAGGGTTTTCACGATAAAATCTTTGTTTTAATGTGTTGTGTTATATATTTACAAATTAGACAAGAACCTGATTCTTGCTTAGGTGATTAAGGTTTGTTCAAATCATTTTCCCAAAAACTTCTTCGTATGTTCTCAAAATCTTCATCATCTTTTTATTGAGGCAGGCCGACCTAAACAACATAGAATGGTATCATCTGCATATGACAGATGTTGATTTCAAGACTCCATTTAGGCATTTCAAATCATTTAAAATAAAGATCTCTATATAACCCATTCAAATCCCTTGCTAAAACTTCAACAACAGTAATAAACAGAGTAGGTCATATGATCCCCTTAATTCTGCCGCTTGAGGATTAAAAAAATCCAAATATTTGTTCATTGATTAAAATTGAGCACCGATTGTTGCTTACTAACCCCACCACCATGTGAATGATTCTTTTTGAGAAGCCAAATTTTTGCAAAACATTTATCAGAAAAATTCATGACACTCTATTATTTGTTTTCACCATGTCTAGCATGACTACCACATTATGCAGTTTGTTCCTCCTATTAATGTCTATGATAATCTCTTGGGCTAATAAAATATTTTTTTTAATACTTCTTCGTTTTATGAAACCTAATTAATTGTTAGATATTATCATTGGCAAAATTGCTTCCATTCTTTCATATACCAATATGGAGATTATTTTGTTTGCAAAGTGCTTAAACATACGGCGTAATAAAAACTCCAATATTAGGTATATATTTTTGTCCAACGTATTAGCCCATATTTAAAGTGGCTAAATGTTGATTAATTTAGAGATGTTAACTAATTTTCAGATAGTGGTGTGAACTATTTACACCTTTCTCCCTTAATTTTGATCCATCGAATATTTTGGGTACATATGAAAAATGTGGCCAAAATTTATTAGTCTAATTTTAGAAGCCAAACAGCGGAAAATTTCAAAACCCATATTTTAAGGCTTTTAAAAATGCTTGCAAATACGTCATGCGCAAGGTAGAGACAACATTAGGAGTGTTCTTCAAAACTCCGCACCACCCTTTAAGAAATTGATTCTCATTTATCGACACATCTTGTTCAAGACTACTTGAGCGGCATAATAAAAAGGTTGAATCCATTAGTAGTCCATTGGCACCAACTTTCACTTAGACACCTCAACTAAGTTTTGTTCATTTTAAGCACCTCATTACCAAGGTCCGCAGTGTCATTTTGATACTTTTCAAACAATTAGCGAAAACACTAACACACTCGTCAATAACGTGTCAAAGTGACAAATTATATAAAGACATGTGGCATATTAATATACCAAAAAAATTATTTTAAAATGTATTGTAAAAGAAAAAAAAAACTCTATTTTTTAAACTATCTAGTTATTTACGTTGGATATAAAAGCCTCACATATGTGAGGGATAGAAGTCACAGCATCTATATCCAATTACACTATTGATAATCTATAGGATAAAATTCATCCGTAAAAACAAGAAGTTACATTTCAATTTTTAAAAAAGAATCAAAAAGAAATTGCAGCAGTTTCTTTTCACCATCTTCGTCTCCTTCTCCTCCGATCCAACCACCATAACCATTTTCTTCAAATATGATGGAATTGCATTATATAAATTTTGTGCATATTTGAATGTGAGCAAGAAAAAGATAGAAACTTGAACTAGTAGATGCACCAACACCAAAATCTCTAGATCCACAGCCAAATTCATATCCGGTCCAGGTTTTAATATTCTCATCACATTCACCTGGGAATCCCTAAAACAATAATTACCCAGGTTTTAATATTCTTAAGAAGTAAGCTCACACCATTTAACTCTAGAAATTACTATAAGGCTATGACTACATATTGAACTATATGCCATTGTAAAGTAAGATGCATATTTCCACATTCTTCGAAAAAAAATATATCTTTGGTATCAAGTGATGGTGGCGTTGTGGCAGTGCTGGGTTGTGGAGGAAGGGTCGGAAGGAGAGAGAATGAAGAAGAAATAAAAATTTACTAATTTTAAGCTTTTCACACACCCTATAGCAATGCAATACACACAATATACCAACTCAGAAAAAAGTATCCAAATGACACAATAGACCTTGACATGAGGTGCTTAAAATGAACAAAGCTCAATTGAGATATCTAAGTGAAAGTTGATGTCAACTTTAGGTGGCTGCCAATAGGTTCAGCCTAATTAAACGGTAACATATTTGTGTCACGTTTCAAAATTTAATTTGCTCAGTGATTTGGCCAGAAATGTCTATGATGTGTGATGCTAAGGTAGCAGCAATTTCAGTAAATCTTCATATAGGCAGAGTTCAAGAATGGAAGGTATCAGTCACCCTGAAAAAGAAAAAAGAAAAGAAAGAGAACTCATCCCAAAAGCTTATTTACACCAGGAACTCAAATCACTGGTTGAAAGATTTACAACATAACATTCTGCAAGCAAGATTTTTACAGCTGAAAATTAATTCTCGCTTCATTACTGGATGGAAATTTGGTGGATTTACAATTCTGCTTCAAGTTATAGACAACAGTTCCAAGGCAGCCAATGAATGGGAACTAACTAATCAATGCCCAAACTTGAGTAAGGCTCAAAGCCTCCCTGACAGGTACAAAGAAGAGTGGCAAGGTTAGCTAAAACTCATACTGAACATTCTCCTCACGGATATATAGACACTATTATTACAGCTAACACATGAAACTGAAATTAGCTTGGATAGTTCATGGAAATATTTGAGAGATGCTAAAATGCATAATTCTGACAGGGATACTCCAAGTCTTACTGGTATTATGATTCTCAATTAAAGGAAATAGAATCATGCAAGTGTTGCACAGCCTTTGCACTCTACAGAGCTGTTTCCTATTAGTGTTATTTAAGTTACTAACGCATGCTAAACCATTTCGGAATCTCATAGATCATAATGGTGTGGAGTTTTATGTTACTAATGCAAGTTTCAAATGTAACCAGATTTTCCAAGAGAAATTTTAAAATCACATAAGAATCGTAAAAGGATGTAGCCTAAATCAAGCAGTTGCAAAACTTGATAACGTTAACAAGGAAACAGAATACGTGTGATTGTTTCTCCACGTCCTTTTAAGAATGTCATTATACTTTTGCCTTTTCTGCTCATTAAAAAAAGAGGAATGGTTTTTTTGTTCTCCTAATTTTTTACTCAAAAAAAGAACCCTTTTTCTTAGAGACATTATCCTGCAACTCAGAATAGAAAAGAAAATACTTACTAAGGGAAGAGGAATAACACCATTTTTTAACAAGTTCATCTTAAAATTGAAGCTTAGACTTACTGCACAGTCATCGTGGACACGCCAAATGGTTTCGCCCAAGAGGTTTGCCACAGATAAGATGGTCAACTGGGGGAAATAGTTCTGTTCTGCAACCGGGATGGTATTTGTGATGATTACCTCCTGAAACAGTCCACTCGACAACCTCTCTATTGCAGGAGGGCTGCAAAACATTAGATTAAGATTCAACATAAATAAGTTCTGCAATATATCTCAAGTACCATGCAAAGTTCAGTAACATGCTGGGCAGCTTAGCATCTTAAAGTCCAAAGCCATTTATTGAAGGACATAATGCAAACAATGCTCAAATTCCCTTGTGACTTATTTAATTCAGAAGAGAAGGATTTGGATGAAAAAGTTATTTTTTTCCCTTTTTCACCAAAACATTTCTGTTAGTAAATTGATGCAGTTCCTTTTATCTTCTCAAAGGAAATTGACACAATTCCAAGAATTGAACAATAGCTTACATTTTCGAGATCCACTGAGTACACATCTTATATTGACAAAGATCCCTAGGGTACACATCTTTATCACCACTAACTAAGAAACAGATGTGACTAAGAAATTCCAGACTGTTCATGCTAAAGGGGAGCATTTTTCACTAAAAGTAGCAAGCTCAGGATTGATGCAACGTTCCAAATTCAGGTAAAACATACATAAGTACCTGAAAACCGCGTGAGTTGTGCATGCATAAACTTCCCTGGCTCCTTCTTGATGCAAAAGAGCAGCTCCTTTTGCAATAGTACCTGCAAAACAATTAGTAGTATTAACGTCAAAATGTTTATAGATTGACTAAGAATAATAGTCACATAAATTACAAACCAACTAACCCAACCAAGAAAGAAATGGGGGAAAAAATGGAACAAGATATTTGGTTGCTAGAAAATCACTTTAAGAAGAGCATGTCAAAACAATGCCTAAGCAATTAATAGCAAGTGGTATCACATAGAAAAACAATTTTTGAAAATAACTAATTGTGATGCATCGCCTCATATCGAACAAAAGGGGTGAAAATAATATTGGAGGATCTTTGCTTTAAAATTTAACTAAAATTGAAATAAAATTGAGATAAAATTGAAAACCCCTGTAATGGACTAAAGCAGACGCAAAATGGCTTTCACACAAAACAAAAAAAAGGAGAAAGAACTGTAGAAAATAAGACCACAAACGGAAAACAAAAGGAAAATACTAACCAGCCGTATCAATCATGTCATCAACCATAACTGCCACTTTTCCCCTGACATCACCAATCAAATTCATTACCTGTGGTCAGAGAGCAGAAGTGAGTGCCCACAGAAAAACATATTAACAGGCACAAATAATAAAATTATGCAGTATGGAAGGACTGGCACATGCATTTATGATGTCATATGTAGAAAGATTCCTGTACTTGGTCTAGCATGTTCAGAACATGTAATGATACATAGACAGACAGAATTATAATGTCGAACAAGGTGAGCTAACTAAATAGGTAAGGGTATAGTAGGTGGCTTATATGGATTGAAACATAGATAGGGAACTCAATTCCAAAAAACAGGGATGAAGAACCTTTAATGTTTGTAAAGAGGAGTTATGTTGTATATGAAATTGAAAAGTGATGCTTAAGTGCGAAGTTGTCGCAGTGAGAGGAACATGAGCCTCAATACTGAAACCCATCTCATTTTAAGGAAAGAAAACAAATCTTATTTCAACAGTTTATTTAACCATGCATTTAATAGAACTTGCAAATTTAATTAGTAATCACCATTGGAAATATTTTTTAAAAAAATTGCAACAACATACCCAGTAAAAATATTAAAAAATAGAACCACAAAAATATCATCCTAAGCAATAGCACGAAAGTTAGCATGTTGCCCAAATTACAAGCATATTTAGCATGTAGCCCAGCCCCAGCATTAGATTTTGAATTCCCCATGTTAACAATTCAGTGTAAAGCTGATATACAATAAAACATAGAAATATTAGAAGTTTGTTCTTCACGAAAGAGTTTATAGCAACAAAAAAAGAACTATCCCAAACAAACCTCAAATACAATCTACAAAGAAAAAAAAGACAAGAAAAAGAGAAAGGGGACCAAAAAAAAATTGAGGGTGTAAAAGAAACCTCAATAAAATAGTATCAACCAGATTACCTCAGCAACATTGTGTCCATGACGCCTTTTATCCACGATAGCTAGGGGTGCATCAGACAACTTTTTGGCAAAAGCTCTTGCCCTTGCAACCCCCCCAACATCAGGAGATACCACAACTAGATCATCAGAGCAGATAGTCTTGCTCGCAAGGTAGTCAAGTATGACAGGCTATACATGCAAACACAAAAGAAATAAGGATACAAATTAATCCACGTTTTCCAATTTCCAATGAAAGGAAAGTCTTCTCTTCAAATTTTCTCATTTTGTAACATCATACCTAGTACCAGCACTATTGATGCTAAAGTTAATGTTGTGGCTATGGACGAATTACCTGGCCAGGTACATGATCCACTGGAATGTCAAAATAGCCCATTGACTGGCCAGAATGGAGATCACAAGCAAGAACTCGATCTGCACCAGCTTCTGTTATCAGATTTGCTACAAGTTTGGCGGCAATTGATTCACGACCTTGAGTCTGCAAAATGATTGGATATTTGAATGAATTAGATAGTTAATAACTTGAGTTGATTTCCCCTATCACTGACCAGACGAAAGCTCAAGTTCCCCTCCCCCAACCAATTTCATTGTTCCATCCGATAATCTTCACCCTAGGACCAACTCTGTTCGACCCTGGCCTTGATTGCTTAGCTAATGCTACCGTCGCAAGCAACCCCTCAAAAAACTGGGAGTGAACGATCCGTCTATCTAGATCAGTGATTCCGTTCGGCCTAGCCAGCTATTGTAAACAGAAATTCACTGGCTAAAAAATGAGAACATGCCATTGATTTTCCGAACACAACAATAATGTTAATAATACAACAACAACAACAATAATAATAATCAGAATACGTCTTGTAATACCTAACTCTTATTCATCATGATCAAAAACAGAAATAGCTTCAAAAATAAGTATTCATGACATATTCAATCACATCACAGTTAGAGAAAAGTCATCATACTTAATCTTATCAACTATGTAGTTAAACTAATCAAGGTTAGGGCCAAACTAAGAAAATATACATTACCTATTTGACACACTCAAATCTGTCAAACATATTTTTATCGCCATCTTACCACCTTAGTTTTTAGCAACAAAATTCAATATGATATAATAAGTTTTCATTGGTCGACCATTCATTTATCATTTTATGAGACGAGCTACGTAGAAATACCTTGCGATCAGCACGCGCATACCCAAAGTAAGGAACCACTGCAGTGATATTTTTGGCTGAGGCCCTACGACAAGCATCAATCATTATCAAGAGTTCCATCAGATTTTCATTAGCAGGAGGACAGGTAGGTTGGACAAGATATACATCACAACCCCTAACACTCTCTTGTAACTGGACATAAATCTCGCCATCAGCAAAACGTTTTATCATTATCTTTCCAAGTTCCAAACCCATGTTGCTAGCAATTTCCTATGGAACAGGCAGCAATCCATCAGTAATGACGCATAAGAAAACATAGACACAATGATATTATCCCAGAAGCTGTAAAACGATTTCTAATGTATTAGAAAGAATTGCACTGGCTAAGATAGTGAAGCAATATTTTTATTTACTAATTAGTTTATTGATATGGTAAAATCCAACTCACAGGAACCCCTTGCCCAGGAGTCCATGTGTGACCTTTCCTCAACAATCCTTGATAACTCGAATCTGCAAATAAGGAGCGTATTTTACCACTATGCTATTGACCAAGCAAAACTAAATACTTGTCCATTAGCAATACTCTTTCTTTTATTTGATTATATGATAAAAGAGTGGAACTATGTTGTTTTGCATTGTGTTTTGTTGAACTCTCTTATAACCTTCAGAACTTTAAAGGTTGTCTTAGATGAGTCAAGTGGGACCGTGGGTAGGAGATATTAAACTAACTAAAGCGTTTCAGTAACTCCAACAACAACATACTCAGTGTAGTCCCACAAGTTGGGTATGGGCCTCTGGGGAGGATAGGATGCACGTAAACCTTACGCTAACCTTTGAGGGGTAGAAAGGTTGTTTTCAATAGACCCTCAGCACTAAAATGGAGATCAAACCTATATTTAAACAATCCAGTGATGATCTTTCATGTTCAACTTCAATTCTTTTTCTTGTCTAGCTTACCATGAGAATAGCTGTAGACTTCAATTAAGAGCTGATATCACATGCCGGTAACACCTAAATCTCCTTATACTCACCTTGGAATTGAGACTACAGCCTATTTCTTATAAGCAGTACCTAAATTCAAAACTATGCTTCCTTTACTTTAGTTGCTGCAATGTGGATCTATCTCAGTCCCCTTTAAACAGAAATCCTGAATACAAAATAAGTACCTGAGAAAGTGCAGGATTGGCAGTCCCAGAGAAAATACGGAGCCTGGTATCATTTTGACCATGTGCAACTGGAAATCTTCTTAGCTGATTGGCGTTCAAGAGATTAGTAAATGAAGTATCGCCATTAACCTGGAAGGGCATACCTGGTCTCCCATTCTCTTTGCTAAACATAAGTGGTTCCGCCACATTACACCTCTAAAATGCGGCAACAATTAAGAGAAGCACGAATAGTTGTCACAATAGAGTAAATTTTTGCCATGAATTTGATCTTATATAATGTAATTTGGAAAATGAAGGAGAAAGGGAAGAGAAATTGCTTACTATAATAGAGTTTCGAGCAGCATATCTACCATGGCAGGTTTTGTTGACATCAAGAAAGCTTCCAGGTAGAGCTAAAGATGCCATTGTACTGAGGATACGTAGTCAGTGAGCTGAAATGGAAAGGAGTAGAGAGAGGGATACAGATTTGTTATAGGTTTTAGGGTTTTGAAAAATATCTCAGTAGCAATCAGAATTTGACATTCCACTCAGTTTAGAAATAACAGTGGATGCCTGAAATGACCATGTACTCCTTGGTTCAATTTATTTTGCTTATTTTTTTTTTAGTTTGCTTAAAAAAAATTATTTATTTTTTTACAATTTTTTTATTTCTATTTTCAATATCATATGTTTAATATAACATATGAAAAATCATTTTGATACATTTGAGAGATCTTTAATTTCATATCACATAATATAGAAGTATTCATTACTTTTGTAACAGTGTTAAATCAAAATACCATAAAGAAACTAATACGAAAGAAGTATTAGTTGAAGGGTTTTTTTTTTCTATAAATACAGAAATAGAATAGTATTCACTCGCTTTAGATAGGTTTTTGGTTTTCTCAAAAAGTATCTAAGGTTATAATTACAAATTATATAGAAAATAAATATAAATTATTATTGATAAAGAATATCAAAAATGATATTGTAATCAAGGACGGTTCAACTATAAGGCCAATAAAGCAATGAATTGAATTATATATATATATATATATATATATATATATAAATGTGCATCAAGTAGCTAGCCTTATTGTTTTTTGGCATAATATAAACATGTTTTTTTATTTAATTTTAGTTAATATTTATAATACTCTTTACTTTTACAATAGTTATACTTTCAATTATATTACTTTCCCTACACTTTTAATGGGTGAATTTTCTCCCTCCCTATTCCCAGTTTTTTTTCCTCAACTTCTTCTTCTTCTTCTTTTATTTTATTATTTTTTATCCCTACAATTAATATGACATTTGAAAGTTTAAACAAATTTTGAAGATCTAAAGTTTTTTTTCTTTTCAATAGGCTAATTAATATGAACAAAGGGTAAAATAGTATTTATTAATTATAATGTAAAAAAAGGTGTCATCTAATATAGGACCGAAGGAATATTTGATGACTTACTAAATAAAGATAGAATTAATTATTATTTTTTATTTTATACCTACAATTAATATAAACAAAGAATAAATTATTAAAATTGATCAAATTTATTCATTAATTGCCACGCAAATGAAAGCCAAGAATAAAAATAAAGCATGAATCCACTCATCAAAATTAGAATATAATATCAATAAAATAATTTCCTCACATAACTAATGCTAGTTGTACCTCGCCGATAAATAGATGACCCACAATTGGATTTAAAATGCAACATTTTGATATAAAATATAATTTGAGGTTGAAACAACAATTCCCATTACCATAACCAAATTCCATGAAAAATAAATTCTTAATCACAAAAATAATTATTTGTAAAAGCCAAGGGTACTATTGTCCGTCAACACTATATGATCAGTAGAGTGGAGATGGAAAATAAGTAATTCCTGGCCAAAAGCAATAGTTGATAGTGTGATTTTTTCAATAATTGATAATAACAGTATAATAACCCAAAAATCATTAAAGTATAATTTTAATGACTTAACAGAATTTAAAATACATATAACTGAATTACTAGAAAAAGGATACATACAAGAAAGTAATAGTAAACATACAAGCCCGACATTTATAGTAAATAAACATAATGAACAAAAAATTAATTAAAAATTCTGATTTTATCCATTTTTCTTCCACGTTTCTCTCTCTTTGATTTTTTTTCCAGAAATCTTGTCACTGGCGATTAATTGAAGTTTTTTTTTTGTTTGAAAAATCTTGATTTTATTGTGATGGACAACTACTTATCAATATTAATTAAACATGGTGGAAGATGGGACCCTTCAAATTAGTATTTATTATGGTTTATCGTTTGTATTTATTTCAGTGAAATGAAAAAAAAAAGCTGTAAAACACATTTTGTGATTTTGTTTTTGTAAATTGTCACTATATTTAAGTTGAGAAGCTTTTTTGTATAAACAATATATTTTGTTCATAATACGTACTAATTGTTGTGAAACTGTAATATTAGTGATTTTTTGGTTATTTTGTATACAGTCAAAATCATGATTTCGTGAGAAATTGGCGCAATATATGAATGATTTGAGTATAAATGTATAGAATATAAATAGTTTTATCGTTGTGGAAAATAAGTATGAAATTTGTTGTAAAATTGTTATGATACAGGTATTTCTTTAGTCAATTTGATAATAATAATGATATGAATTAGGTATGTAGATTAAAATTATAATATGGAATACTGTTTTTTTTTTATCTAAAAACATAGATAAAATGTATAGTTGTGAATGAATTTGGTAGTATACATGGAATGATATTGGTATGAAAGTGTGTTCAATATTATGTAAAAAGTATTAGTAAGAATTTTGTAGAATTGTATGATAGGTGTATGAAGTTGGTATAAAATGTGAAATGTTATTTATATATAATGTGGTATATGGTGTGAATTATTCTAGAACTATTTGGTATGAAGGATGATTGTTTGTATGAAATGTGTATTAAGTGGGTATGACATTGTGAAATATTATTTTTTATGTAATCTGTTTTGTGGTGTGAATTTTGGTATACTGTCTGAATGATATTTGTATGAAAAAATAACGACGAGTGTGTATAATTCTTGTGTTAGGATAATGAATTTTGTGGATGAAATTTGTATTGTCTTTGGTATGAAAAGTTACTGTAAATGCAACATATTTCTAATTGCTTTATAATATGTAAGACTAATTTTATTTTTTTAATGAAACAGGGAAATATGTTGATTTTCAGATGGAGGGGATTATATATGAATCTTCTAGTCTGTATAGTGGTCTAGTAAGTGCGATAACATCGCAGCTTATGATAGATGTTAATATTAATGATATCGAGAAATATATAGTTAGTGATCGATATCCACAATGATGTTGTTGTGCTGGTTTTTTTAGATAAAAAAAAAGCTAATGTAGATTTCTTTACGAAATATCCATTGTGCATAACTTTGAAGAATATAGTAATGGATAATCAAGATTCTGTTGTTGTGGATAGGAGACATTCTGATGTTAGAAGAACACTAACTAACTTTGATCTATACTCCAACAACTCCATCCGCTTGATAGGAATCAATTTAAATGGAGTTGTCGATGAAAATACTGATGAAGGAAATGGAATAATCAGTGACCTTTCTAATTTGTTTATAGCTGAAAATCAGATTTACAAGGATAAAGAAACACTTATGGAGGTGATGCGGCATTATGGAGTTGTCGAATAATTCAGCTTTCTTGTATCTCGTTCTAGTTCTTCTTGGTAAAGATTTAATTGACTGTTTGAATGTGTATTTATTTTTGAGTGAATTTAGTATATAAGTTTTTGATGGATGTTTTTTTTTTGTTTTTGAAACAATTATTACTTGAAGTGTCCTTCTAAGAATTGTTCCTGGATGATGAATTCATCATGTTTGAATCAATTGGGGTAATTCAAAATCAGAAAGTATTGTGCGGAACACACTTGTTCAGTTAGAGATAGAGTGTATGCAAGGCGTCAGGGTGTAACTGACGTTGTAGCTATTTTAATAATGGATAAATTTATTGATCCATCAACTGTATACACTCCAAAAGATATAGCGGAGACATGTTGAAAGTGCATGATGTTGCGCTGACATATATGCAGGCCTGGAGAGCTAAATAAAAGGCAATAAAATTGGTGCGTGGAGATCCGGCCGAGTCATATGCTAATCTACCAGGGTTTTTTTCGAACTGAATTTTGTATTTTATTTTATGAACTGAATTGGTATGATTTTTAGCAATGCAACAATTTGGTGGCCATTTGGCATGCAGTTTGTTTACATATTGAATTTCAAGTATCCAATTGGTTTCCTTTGTGTATCCAATTGATATTCATTCTGTGGCTAATTGGTATCCAGTTAGTATATTTGTTGTGTTGTAATGTTTAGATATCAAATCATAAAATTAATTGTAACAACGGAAAAACTCTCAGGTTATCTATATATATTGGAGCAGACATATCCTGGTTCTATTTTAAAATTAGAAAGAACGGAATGTGATAAGTTCTTATATGCATTTGTTGCATTAGAAGCATGTATTAGAGGTTGGGAGTATTGTAGGCCAATTATAGTGGTTGATGGGGCAACTTTAAGAGGCTCAATGGTGGTACAATGTTGACTGCAAGCACTATGGATCCAAGAGGTATTTTTTTGAATCTTTTACATTTATATTCAATAATAAATATGATATAAGGTGTGTTTCCAATTTGTATGTTGTTTTTTTAAAATAATGCATCATGTCACATACTTCCACTTGCTTATGCCATAGTGAATTCTGAAAACGATGCATCCTGGACCTGGTTCTTTGAACAGTTTAGGGAAGCATATGGAGAAAGGAAAAACATGTGTTTTATGTCAAATAGAAACGAGAGCATATGGAAAGGAACTGCAAGATTATATCCTGGATTGGAACATTATGCTTGCATATGACACTTATGCTGTAATGTTTTGAAGAACTTCCATAGGAATACTGAAGATTTGAAGAAGCTTTTTTTTACAATAGCAAAGGCTTATACAATACAATAATTTAAGGCGATTATGCAAAGAATAGACCAGATAGATCCAAGAATAAGAGGTTATTTATCTGATATCGGGTATAGCAAGTGGTCAAGGGCTTATTCAAAATGTAAGCGAACATGGACCATGACTTCAAACATAGCGGAATCTTTGAATAATGTTAACAGGATAGCAAGGAGGTTGCCAGTGATTTCACTTCTTGAATTTATGAGGGTAATAGTTCAAAGATGGATTCATAAGCACAACGAGAAGGCTGCAAAAACTAGAATAGATCTGACAAAAAAATATGATCTTATGCTCCAGAAAAGTATTGCTTTGTCTAGCAGTATGAGGGTATGATCTTTCCTTTATTCATTATTATTTAAAGGTATTCATGTATGCAATTTGTATGATTATTGAATTAATTTAGTATAAACTGCCAACTAGCATGAACAGTACATTAATTTGATATCCATTCTGTATATATAATTGAAACCTTTTTAGTGGCTTGTTTTTTTATATCAGCATTTTAATGAGCAATATTTTTGTGTGTTAGGTACTACCATCAACAGTTGATATGCATGTTGTTGTTGATGGACCAAAGCGGTACATAGTAAACTTAAACACCAAGATGTGTAGTTGCGGAAGATTTCAAAATGATGAGATTCCATGCGGGGATGGAATGACAGTTCTTAGATACAGAAGACTGCATGAAATAGATTATTGCTCTCCTTTTTATAGCCTGAAGAATTTTCAAGATGCATATGAGATACCTACTGAACCTCTCCCATGCGAGAGTACATGGGATATACCAAGTTATGTTTCAGAGCCTAAATTGATGTCGCCCGGTCCAAAGAGAATGGTAGGAAGACCGCAACTTGAACGCTGGAAGGGGTTTGCTGATGTGAAATTCAAAAGGTCTAAAGTTACTTGTAGTACATGTCGTCAAGTTGGCCACAACAGGATGACATGTTCAAATTATCATGTGCAAAAAAATAATTGTTTATTTGTTTAGACTATATACAATTTTTATTTTATTTTGTCTTTTAGACTCATGTTTTGTTTTGATATGAAACATAATTGGTGTGAAATGCATTTTAACTAAGTGTTTAATACAATGTTCATTTTTTATACGCGATTCATTCATTAATCATACAAATTGCATACTGTTGGAAATAAAATTTATTCCAGTTTAATATATAAGATAGTGTTAATATTAGTGATAATTATACAAGGTAATTATGGAATGCATTTGGTATCCTGAGTATTTAATGTAAGTTATCATGAATATTAATTTGGTTTCCAACTGTTGTCCTACTATAAATAAAAGTAACTTCAGTTTATAGCACACATATTAAACCAACAATAAATCAGTTTCATATAAACATTCATCAATTTCGTATAAACATTCATAATTTCATATAATCACACAATGCATACCATTTGTATACCAATATTATATCACAATTCATACAAACCCAACAATCAAATATTAAAGTCAGAGTCATACACATATTAATCAGATTTCATACACATTTCATCCAAACAACATGTTTAGAATAGAAAATAACATAATGTGATATTTTTAGAAAAAATCAGTAGTTTGACAATTCATACCATTTTCATACCAATTTAATAATTCATACCATATACATAGTTAATAGACAATCACACCAATGTTAAAACACAATTCATACCATTTGGTATACCAATATTATATCACAATTCATAAAATATCCAATAATCAAATATTAATATCAGAGTCATACACATATTAATCATCATACACGTTTCATCCAATAAGTTTACAATTTGAAAACACACTAATATTTTAAAATAGTGAATCCAAATGGTATGAAGTCTATATATTACTAGTATCCTGAAATTATAATACCCAATCAGTAATTCATATGTAGATGGTATCTGACTGGAAGAAAACATATGATATTATATATCATCAAATACTTAAACAAAAAAAAATTGTCAAAAGTTTTAAAAAATAACATGTAATTCTAAAAAAGTAGAAGGTGCAATCAACTATTTCAAATATCTTGTCTATGGTCTTGGTGTAGGATAATGCTCGGCCTCCGAACCGTACGTGGGACGAGTTTTTGCCAGAGCGAAACAGTGTTCCATTCTTTTTGGCGGCAGTGGTCTTTCAGGATTGGTCGTTGTGTGTCACCACCTCCGCCCTGAGGAATTCCTACCAGCAGACTTCCCTGGCCTACCTTAAGGTAGGAGGTGATTGAAAAAGGGGAAGCCGGTCCTTAAGGCATTCATTCCCTTCATGTAAAAGAAGAGTTCAACAGGGGTCATTTTGCCGAGTTCCTTCGACATGGTTCTCTCAGCAAAGCTCTCCTTTCCTTAGAGTGAGTTGGTTTTGAATGAAAGCAGGTTTCATCCTGACTTTCATCGGGGACAGGTACAGAGTCAGGATTCAGGGATTTCAAACACTCTAATGGACTATAACAGCTGAGTAGTACAAGTACAATAGCCCTGAGTGACTCTTGGCTGCGCTATAGTCCATTAATAATTAATAGGTCTAATAATCCGTTTCGAAATTAGGGGAAACAAAGCTTCAACAAGTAGAAAGCGTTCATTCATATGGCAGGAGAAGGAGAGGGAGAATCAACATCTTCAGCGTAGGGAACTTTTTCTCATATTCTAGAAGTTCTAATCGCCTCTAAGTTTTGGTTTGGAAATGCCTATCCTTCTTCTTTCGCTCGTCGCTTTGGTAGGCGGTTGCAGGTTGACTGAGACTGCCAACTGCAAGAAAAGAGAGAAAGCAAGCCGGAAACTTCGAACTTCATTACCGGACAGAATGCGGTTCCACTCTGCAAGAACCCCGAATCAGTCTCTTGAAGCTCATCCTTTTCATCATAAAGGATCCGCTTGCCCCGAAATGACTCTATTAGGATCTTACGAATCTAAAGATCTCAAAATGGCGGCATTACCGGTGTCGGATAGGAAAAAAGGAGGTACAAGCGCAAGAGCAAAGATAGTTATTCCTCCCATCTTCCCTTTTCAATTTCCACCTCCTCCGATCGACCCTAACTTTCATTATTGAGCTAAAGGAGTTCCCTAGCCCTTCAAGTTTACACGCTGATCCCTCTATGATGGTCTGATTAACTAGCGCAGGAGAGTGAGTTCCCGCAGGTCATTTTTTTCTCTTATGAGGCAAGTCTTTTAGAGCACAAGAACGACTTGTCAACACTTGACTGACCGGGGAAAAGACGTTTAAAGTGGAGGGAAAACCAATCTCAGAAGGGACCTTAAGCCATGCCTTTACTAAAGAATTCTCGCCATCTCTAGCCTCTCTTTTCAGTGAAAGTTGAGCTCGTCGGATCGGGCAAAGGATGTTGCGTTTTGACTTTGTCTCCCGGGATCTGGCGTGAAAACTCCCAATTGAAAGTCAGATTTTGGTCGCAGCTCCAGCTAAAGCAATTGTAACTGCTCCGGTGGGAATTTTTGGAAATGTGAAAGAAATTTTCGGTTAGAGAAACACCGTCTACTGTCCCACCAACTGATCAGTGGGTTCATGCCGCACAGAAACCGAGACCTGAGAAGGAGGCTGTAGGAGAGAGAGCGGTTTGGGTGCACCCAAACCGCTCTTCTCGGGCAATGTATAGCTTAAGTTGAGCTCGCACC
>JAJOOR010010343.1:0-60043 GCA_036250505.1 Solanum acaule | reverse complement strand
TGGCGAGCTCGACCCAGCTCGCCAAACGACCAATGTGCCTACTTTCAACCCAACTTCCCAAATTCAACCCCACAGCCCCCAAAAACAAAATCAAAACATGCAATCTTGCAATTAAGCTAAGAACCATTACACCCATGCCCCCGGGATACTCAGACTTCTCTCTATTTGGCTAAATTTGGCCATTTTACGACTTTTACCCTTAGGAATGACGTCAACCGCTCCATCATTGGGAAAATTAAGTCATTTGACACAAATACGGGTTACTTAGACTTCACCCGACTAGACCCAACAACATGCAAGCAGAACCCCACAATTTTAATCAATTTTAAGGCACAAACTCTTCGGAAATCAACAATATAGACATTATGGACAAGATATTCAAATTAACAAAGTCACACACATAAACAATTATTATCTGAGAGGCCCAACACACAACGCTAAGACTAAATCAATTGCAAATGAGTCAAAATCGCTAAATTAGGATTTGGGGTTCGGAAAATCAATCTTAAATGTCGAATAAATACTTTGAAATCCTAGGCGGCAAAGAAATCCAACTCCGAACGCAAATTCGACGACTAAAATATGATAAAAATGTAGGGAATATAGAAAATATTGCGCGGGTGTGAGTTTGAAAGGTTCAAAGGTGAGGTGAAAATGAAAGAGTTTAAAAGTTTAAACCTTTGGCCTTTAAAAACCGTCCAATTTTCGCCCATTCAGTGACATTAGTCTTCCTCGTCGACCCACTCGGCAACAAGTTGAGTGGGTACTTACCTCGCCGAGTTTTACAGGACCTCTAGTTAATGTGAGGGTCCAAACAGCGGACTAAGTCGTGATCGCCTACCCTGTCAGTGATTGGCCAGTCAGCTCCTAAGCTCGCCGAGTTTTATAAACTCCAATATAAAAATTGTCTTGAGTCTAACGGCTGTCCAAGTCGGGCTCGTCAACCTCTTCGGCGAGTTGCCGACTGGATATTTAGCTCACCAACCTGAACTTTTTGAACACCTTCCACACTTTGACCTACACAATCAACACACCATTATTTCAAACTTAAAAAGAAAGCAAATAAAACTTAGGTTGCCTCCCAAGCAACACCTTAGTTAACGTCGCGACATGACGCAGGTCCCCACTTAGGTTCCATTAGTGGGGTTTGCCTCATTTTCATAAGGTACCCCTCTTCTGGCTCTAGGTAGAGACAAGACAACACTTGGTCCATTTAGGACTCTAGTAGCTGAATGAACATGGAATGAGAGGTTGTCATCTGATTTAGCATCAAGACATTCTCTCTTATCTCCTCCAATACTCTGTCGTGCTCTTTGACTTTGTGTAAAATGAGTAAGAGGACCTCTTCAATTTACCCACCCTCTTGCTTCTTCATCCTTCGATGCTCGTGAGGTGGGATGTACATGTCCTTCCTTTTGGACACTACTTCCAATTCTTTGACCTTTTTGGCCAAGATATCCAGTTGACCCAACAATGTGGCCAAGTGTTGGTCCTTTTCTGCCTCCTTGTTGGTCTTGGCCACACAATCAAGGAATTGGGCTGCTGTTTCATAGGATTGTCCAATCAAACAACCCGAAGAGAGTTGGTCAGCCACTGTTCTATTTTCGGGGCCAAGACCCATGTGGAAGCATTTCAGAAGCATCTTATCTGGAATTCCATGAGTTGGGCATTGTTGTAATAGGTCTTTAAATTATTTCCACAACTTATAAATGGTCTCACCCTCTAATTGCTTAAAGGTTAGGATGCCATCCCTGAGACTCATCAATCTCAAGGGAGGGTGAACCATTTGGCCCCTATTGCTACCAGATAAGCTCTATTTCTCTGCTCAACAAGCAACATGAAAACCAAAACTAAAAATAAGTAGATTCAACTATAACTAACAAGAACGAAATTCAACTTAGATAAAGAATCTTAACCAACACCACTCCTCGGCAGCGGCGCCATTTTGATTTCACATATCAGGACACTTCATCCAATTCTAAGTGTCAACGATCGTTAGTCAGTAATATAACCCAACTAAATGAGTTGGGGTCGAATCCCACAGGGAGTGGTACGTGTTTAAGAATCAAGCGCAAAATACAAATATGTTCAAGTTAATCATAGGAATAGATATTTACGAATAAAAGCATAATGCAAATTAAATGGTGACACAAGTGTCAAATAATATGGGGGAGGGTTTGATTGTAATTATCAACTACAATAGCAGCAAATAACAAGAATTTACAAGTAATGAGACGGGTTCTTGGGATGTAATTGGATTATAGGCTAAGGTAGACAAATGGGTAATTGTAACTGATAGTAAATAGTTGTAAATTAGTGAATAAGCTAGACTTTAGTGGGGATAAACTTTCTCTCGAACAATTTACCCCAAATCAAGTTGGTTTCTCTCGAACACCAACAAGCAGCAATTAAGAACAACCTACGCTTTAGTCTATTCACTCTCTCTATTTGTGGAAAAGGGTTTAGGATTCACTCTCTCGAGCTGAACCCATGACAATCCAATACCCACAGACCATCAATTCAGTAATCTTGGTTTTAAAACCTCTCTCTCGAGCAAGCCAAAAACACGAAGGTAGAGTTGCATTTGCAGCTACAACCCTATAAATTGAATCATAATTACTGATTGAAATAACTTCTAAACATCATTTAAACTAACAATTAGCAATACCCATAAGCTAAATCAACCCATATTCACATAATCACACCCCAAGAATTGGGGTTTTAGCTAGACATCATAAAAAGATAAATTGTGTTTCCATCAACTTGGTAAGATTAATTTCGTCTTTACAAAGGTCCAAGTTGAAAAATCTCAAAGACCCACTTCCAATTTATCAAAAATGAAAAACTTCAATTTTTCAAAGCTAAGGAAAAGTTTAGTCTCCAAACTTAGAATTCAAACTCAAAAATTACTCTAATAAATGTTCATAATAAAATTTGATACTAAACATAATGTTTGAAAATGTATTTATAGTCGCCAAAAATATGTTGCGAAGGGCCATTCGGTGCAGTAAGTCGGGATCGCCGATCAACTTGGTGATCCGCCCTTTGTTTAGTTCCATCGCCTTTTGCTTTGGCCTTCAGCATCCTCAAGTTCTATAACTTTAGGTGATCCAACACTGCATCACAGAACCGTTCGGCGACACGCCGACTTCTCCTTTCTCTCGCCGACTTGATTTTCTCCTTCAGGGCTTGGCACACTGGAACTTTAGGTGAGGTAATAGCCACTCGGCGACTCGCCCAATGGATTAGGCGATCAACATGCCTTCTTTTCTTCGTTCCTTCAGCTGCATTGTTCCTTTTTGCCCATTAGGGTCCATGCTTTGTTCCTCAATCCAAATACCTGGAATTCAAGGATTTTACATCAGTTATTGGCACAAAATAAGCATTTGAGGACACTAAATCTATCCAACTAAAGCCCTAAATGAGTCCAAATCGTGGACTCATCAATAGTCCACCTCTTCCATATGACTCAAAATCTCAAAGGGTCCAATGAATCTTGGGCTAAGCTCGCCCTTCTTCCGAACCTCATCACACCCTTTATGGTGACATTTGGAGCCAAACATGATCACCCTCCATGAATACTAAGCTCAAACTCTCCGATTCACATAACTCTTCTGTCGACTCTAGGTTGTCATCAGTCTACTCTAGATCATACGAACTTGGTCCATAGCATCTCTAAGCAAGTATGTATCTAGTGAATCCATCTATGTTGAATCAAATCATCCGATTGGAGATCTACATCGTCTTCCATACAACGCCTCAAAAGGGACCATCTGAATATTGGAATGATAATTGTTGCTATTGGAAAACATTACTAAGGGAAAATATTGATCCCATCTAGCACTAAAGTAAATCACAGAAGCTCGAAGCATGTCCTCCAACACCTGAATCATTCGCTCGGACTGACCATATGTTTGAGAATGAAAAGTTGTGCTCATATCTAACCAAGTACCCAACCATGCTGCAAAGCCTTCCAGAAATGGGAAGTGAAAAAGAACCTCGATTAGAGACAATAGAAATTGGGACTCCATGCAATCACACAATCTAACTGATATAAATATTGGCTAACTTCTCCACCGTATACTTCACTCGAACCGAGATGAAATAGGCAAACTTAGGAAACCTATCAACAACAACCCAAATGGAGTCATAACCACCCATGAAGGTAGGTAATCCCACAAAAACGTTCATACTGATCCGCTCCCACTTCTAAGTAGGAATAGGTATCCTCTGAGATATACATCTAGGTCGCTGGTGCTCACACTTAACCTGTTGACTAGTCAGACACCTAGAAACAAAACCTGCAGTATCCCTCTTCATACCACACCACCAATAGTGCTAGCTCAGGTTATGATAAATCTTCACCGCACCCAGATGGATGAAATATCAAGAACAATGGGCCTCCTCAAAAAGCAGTCTAATCAACTCACCCACCTTAGGCCCACAAATCTAACCTCCAATCTGCAAGACCCCATTAGAATCAAGGACAACCTCCTTGGCTTCCCCTCTCATCACTTTTCCTCGAATGGGACATAGTTTCTTATTGTCAAACTGATGCTCACAAATATGTTCAACTATGGAAGAAAGAGCCTTAATAAAAGCAATCAAACCACCTGCCTCCTAAGAAACCCATAATCGAACAAGATTGTTGGGTAATCTATGAATGTCTCTAGCCAATGGTCTCTCCTCCACACAAAAAATGGCATGACTTCCCATGCTAGAAGTCTTACTACTCAAAGCATCAGCCACCACATTGGCCTTCCCTAGATGATAGAAGTTAGTGATGTCATAGTCCTTCAGTAGCTCAAGCCATCTACGTTGCCTCAAGTTCAGATCTCTCTGACAGAAAATGTATTGAAGACTCCGATGATCTGTGAATACCTCATGAACCCTATACAAATAATGTTGGCATAGCTTAAGCATAAACTACGACTGCGACTCCAAATCATAGGTAGGGTAATTCCTCTCATGGGTCTTCAACTGTCTACAGTCATACGCAATCATCTTTCCTCTCTGCATAAGAACACCACCCAATTCGACTCCAGATGCATCACAGTACACGGTGAAGTCCACACCCTCCTCGGGTAAGGTCAAAACAAGAGTTGAAGTCAACAAATTCTTGATCTTTTGAAAGCTCTCCTCACACTCATCAGACCACTGAAAACTCACACTCTGACAAGTCAATCTAGAAAAATGAGATGCAATAGTAGAGAAACTTTGAAGAAATCATTGGTAATAGCACGCAAGTCCCATAAAATTCTGGATCTTAGTAAACGATGTAGTCCTGGCCCAACCTCTAACTGCATAAATCTTCGCTGGATCCACCCTAATACCCTCCTTGGACACCACGTGTCCTAAAATTTCCACAGAATCAAGCCAAAACTCACACTTTGAGAACTTGGCATAAAGCTTCTCTCCCCTTAATCACTGGAGCACAATCCTCGAATGTCGATCGTGATCTGCCTTGGTCTTGGAGTACGCCAAGATATCGTCAATGAACACTATCACAAAGGAATCCATATAAGGTCGGAACACCCTATTCATCATCTTCATGAACGCTGGATGGGCTTTAGTCAAACCAAAAGACATTACAAGAAACTCATAGTGCCCTGATACGCTCAAATTACACCTCTCTTAAAGAAGTATAAGCGATCGTTATCAAGTAAAGAACCCAACTTGTAGGTTGAGGTCGATCCCACGAGGAATATGGTTCAGACTTAAACTTAACACACAATTATCTCATTTAGTCAAACCATTTCCGAGAAAAGTTAACAGGGGGTTTTATAACTAAAGTAATAGATTGTTGATTAAGTAACAAGTAAACAAGATTCACAGCTTGAGTTATCAATATAAGTTGGAAACTAGGGTATATGTGTTCCCCACAAGTGTTAACGCAGTAATCCTAATAATAGTAATCCTATCCTAGTGTTTGACATGCAAGGTTGGTAAGTTAGGTATCCCTAAGTGATTGGTCCCCCAAATAGGGAATTTCACCACGCAACTTGGTCCGTTTACATGTATATGCTTTATCTACCCTTACCCTTACCCCAGATTAGTCATCATATCAATTTAGTTTAGTTTTCATTCTCACTTCAATTGAAATCAGACTATTAGATAGCATCATTAACTAAATATCTATTGTTTAATCCTTTTCTCATTCATTACCCCTTTGTTAAGGCAAGTAGGAACAAGGCGAGTTCTAACGTTTGCAATCGTTAAAATGAATTCTAAACTAAAAGATTAAAAATACATGCATAAACACTATTCAAGAATTATTTGATTATTACTCATACTTTGTTAATTGTTCATGGTTCCCACAACCCTAGTCGTGGATTTAGTTACTCATGTTTAAGAGTTCACAATTCATAATTAAGTTGAAAGAATTCATGAACTTACAGTTAGAATAGATGAAACCCAAAATCTTGAATTGAAATTCAAAGTGAAAATTGTATAAAATCATTTCTGGAAATTAAATTGCTAAGTGTTTGTAAAATAATTCCCAAAAGACCAAGAACTAAAACCTTATAATAATGTCAAACCCTTAAAAATGGAAATTACAACTAATATTTATAGAAACAAATCCCAAACTAAGTAGGAAACAAAATAAGGAAATAACTGCTCTAACGCGGTTTCGATCAACACTTTGACCTACAGACCCTGGGTCGACCTACGGTCCGTAAGTCACCTCCGTGGTTCAGGTACTGGAACCTCAAATTCTCTGATCTTATCGATGGATATGCAGGATAGGTCGTCACTCGACCTACGGTACATCATTACTTCCGTGGTTCCACACTTGGTCAGATTTCCTTGAACTTGCACCTATGCTTGCCCACCTACAGTCCGTGGATTGGACCACAGTCCGTCCTGTCACTCCGTGGTTTGAGTACTGAAACTCAGCTTTATGACCAGGACCTATGACTGCCCATCTACGGCCCGTCAATGGACCTACGATCCGTGGTTGGCTCTATCAGTGGCGGCTTATGTACTTTTCAACTCATATCTTTCTCAACCGCTTCCGAACCAATTTCCTGCAAAGATTACATCAAAACCATCAATCCTAATAATAAAACGGCCCAAAACTCACACAAACTCTAAGTGGAATGCATCAATAGTATCGTAAATTCACTGTACATCAACACCCTCAACTTAAACTTGTTATTTGTCCTCAAGCGACACACTAACACTCTAAACGACACTTATGTAGAAGCAAACATACAAACTCAAGCAATCATATGACTGTCTCAATCAATTCCATCACTTAGTGCAAATCTTTTCATTTAGACTCAATAAGCTAACTCATACGGATCAACACATGACATAAATAGACCAATAGACATCACCACATACACTTTCAACAATCGCCAAGTAGCAATTATCCAACAATGTAACTAGTGCCTCACTTCAAAGAAATCCTTTTTCACACAATAAGTATAATTTTAAGTTCAAGGATTCATTCAACACTCACTCTCAGAAGTAAATTCAAATACAGTTAGTGCTCAATACCATAGGCTTGCCCTTATTTTCACTACATATACTCTCCAAACTAGTCACTTGGATCACTATAGGACTTTCTTAGCTTGTAACGTAGGCTCAGGGTCAGGTAGGGTACATTTGGGTACTTTTAGTGACTTTTCTGCCCTCCTTGATATTACATTGGCATTTTACCTCTTTTCTCAACCAATTCTTGACATCATTTTATTTTCTGCTCTTTTCCTTGACTTTCTTCAGCACAGATGTGACTTTGACTTTATCGCTCTTATTTTTTCTTTTTCTTTTTCTTTCTTTGGTTTTTTCAACAATCTTTATCATTCTTCTTTTTGTTTCTTTTAACTTCAGTCACATCTTTTTCTTTCTTTGGCACACAACTCTTTTCATACCCTTTTCTTTTGGTTTTATTTTTCGTAGCCACCCTCAACTTATGTATTTTGCATGTGTTGAGGTGCACAATATCCGATGTCGGACCAGGGCCAAGATTAAGGTAACTTTTTGAATTAGCCACTCTCAACTTAGGCTTTTGGCATAAGTTAAGGTGCACATGTCCAAGGAGGGACCAGGGCCAAAACAATCTTTTAGGGAAGGTGAGTTGGGTGTATTGAAATAAGTGGTCTATATTAGGCTCAAACATTTGGATCAAGGAGGGCATTTATTTCTTTTGGTTGAATCATTTTAGGCTTTAGTGGACTCATTTGAACAAGGGCCTATGATCATCTCCCAATTCCTAGCCTAGATTGTCTTAACAGGACCAACGGGGCAAGTTCTAGATTGGCACACACTGCATGAACAAAAAAAATTAACTCACACACACTTGGCACATTGTTTCATTACCGGATTATTAAATTACGCAATTCAAGTTTTAGCTTAAGTCATGCTATCGTACCGGTTCCTTATCATGTCATATGAAGATCCAGCACATTCAACTCATTGAACCTATAGATCTACATTTCAAAATTTTGGATGGGTATCAATTTCATGCTCTTATGCCATCATGCTTTCATTCTTCTACTTAAATCAACACATATAATCCTAAACATGTCGTTTAACATAAAAGTAAATCAGTCCTTTGGGGAAAAAGAACACAGGCAAGAAAACCCCAAGGGAAGATTATGAGTTGGGTTACTCAGAATTCATCATATCACTCACAACCCATTTACCCCACTCCCAACAAAATATGGTGCAATTGCCCTCAATGCACAAATAATAATAATTAAAAAGCATAGGGTGAAGCAAACTTGTGGCGCATATGCGCCGAAGACCCATCAAAAGGCGGTTGTATTTGAAATGAGAGGTTTTATTTATATGGGGTCCGGGTCGGGTCACCAGTAACCCTAACTTGGACCCACGAGACCCCGTGAAAGGTTTGTAGGTCGACCTACGGTCTGTCGATGGGTTCCGTAGGTCACTCCAACACTTATAAAAATTTAAGACACATACTTAAGATCTACGGATGCCAATCACGGTCTGTGGATTGACCGACGGACCGTTGATGGGACCCGTAGACCACTGCAATAACTTATTTTCTGCAGATTTTGCCTTTTCGTCCCTACACATGTAGCAAACATTAGACCTTCCTTTTTAAATTTTTCTGGCCATTTTTTAGGCACGGACCCTACACTATTTATATCTAGCCAACACTAAATATAAAATTTAATAAACACCTATCTAAAGAGCTACAAAATTAAAAGAAAAAGAACTCCTATATCGAAAAGAAACTCTTATAGTTGGCTAGATTGTACATCTTGGGTTGCCTCCCAAGCAGCGCTTGATTTAACGTCGCGGCACGATGCAGCCACCTTAGTTACTCAGACTTTATCAAGGTGCGAAGCCTCTTTCACTTCATTGATACTCTCATATTTCCCCAAGTAGATTTTTATCCTTTGTCCGTTCACCTTGAACCTTGTTTCTTCCCTTTTCTCGAGCTCAACCGCCCCATGTGGAAATACTTGCATTACTTTGATTGGCCCGATCAACTTGGACTTGAGCTTGCCAGGAAACAAGCGCAACCTTGAATTAAATAAGAGCATCAAATCACCGACAACGAATTCACGCTTTTCAATCTTCTTGTCATGGTACTTCTTCATCTTCTTCTTATACAAGGTTGAACTCTCATATGCTTTTAGGTGAAACTCATCAAGCTCATTCATGTTATTCAATCTTTGACTCGATGAGGCACCCCAATCCAAATTCAACTTCCTTAGTGCCCACATTGCTTTATGCTCTATCTCCACAGGTAGATGGCAAGATTTCCCATATACTAGTTAGTAGGGGGACATACCTATAGGAGTTTTGAATGCAGTGCGATAAGCCCATAGAGCATCATCAAGCCTCCTAGGCTAGTCAGTTCTGTTAGCATTTATGGTCCTTGCAAGAATTTGCTTTATCTCACGATTTGACACTTCAACTTGCCAACTTGACTGCGGATGATATGGGGTTGCTACGCTATGGCGAACACCATACTTCTCAAGCAACGCTTTAAATAATTTAGTACAAAAGTGAGAACCTCCATCGCTTATGATTTCCCTTGGTGTACCAAATCTGGAGAAGATATTATTTTTCAGGAATGTAGTGACACTTTTTCCTTCATTAATTGAAAGCGCAACTGCTTCCACCCATTTCGATACATAGTCAACCGCAACAAGAATGTACCTCATCCCATTCGAACTCACAAAAGGACCCATGAAATCAAGACCCCAAACGTCAAAAGGCTCAATCACTAGTATTGGGTTCATTAATAGTTCTTGCCTTTTTGAAATTCCTCCTTCACGTTGGCAACAATCACAAGACTTGGCGAAATCATGAGCATCTTGGAGGATGGTAGGCCAGTAATACCCACACTACAAAATTTTATGGGCAATTCAGATACCACTATGGTGCCAACCAACATGCGATGAATGACACGCCTCTAGTATACTCATCATCTCAATCTCGGGAACACAACCTTGAATAATCCCATCAGCACAAACACGAACAAGTAAGGCTCATCCCCAAAGAATTTCTTCACATCAGACATGAATTGTTTTCTTTGGTGGAATAACAAATCCGACGGAACCAAATCATTTGCCAAGTATTTAGCAAAATCTGTGAACCAAGGGATAAGATCATAAGAGGCAGCCAATACTTGTTCATCAGGGAACACATCATTCATCTCAACTCCATCCTCAAATTTGATCATAGCTTCCTTCTCTAATCTGGACAAATAGTCAGCAACCTCGTTTTATGTCCCCTTTCTATCCTTTACCTCAAACTTGAACTCTTGCAACAAAAGTACCCATCTAATCAACCTTGGTTTTGTATCATTTTTAGCCATCATATACCTCAATGTAGAATGGTCAGTATGCACTATGACCTTAGAACCAAGCAAGTAGGACCTAAATTTCTTGAATGCAAAAACCACAGCAATGAGTTCCTATTCAGTCACAGTATAGTTCTTTTGAGCCACATTCAGAGCTTTGCTGGCATAGTAAATCGGATGAAGAATCTTCTCTCGCCTCTGTCCTATTACTACCCCAAGCGCCACCCCACTCGTATTACACATCACTTCAAATGGTTGTCCCTAATTTGGTGAAATAATGATAGGTGCGGAATTTAACTTGGCTTTCAACTCTCCAAATGCTCTCAGACAAGCATCATCAAAATCAAACTTACACTCCTTTTCGAGTCATTTGCACAATGGGTGTACAATTTTTGAGAAATCGTTTATGAACCTCCGGTAAAAACCTGCATGCCCAAGAAAACTTTAACACCATCAATAGAGATAGGTGGTGGAAGATTTTCTATTACTTCAATTTTGGCTCTATCAACCTCAATACCTTTTTGCAAAATCTGATGACCCAGAACTATACCCTATTTCACCATAAAGTGGCACTTCTCCCAATTGAGCATAAGATTTCACTCTTCACGTCTTTTTAGTACCTCGTCCAGATGCATCAAACAACCATCAAATGAATCACCTACCACAGAGAAATCATCCATAAATACTTCAATCGTGTCCTCTACCATATCTAAAAATATCGACATCATACACCTCTGGAAGGTTGTTGGAGCATTACATAACCCAAATGGCATCCTTATGAAGGCAAAAGTCCCATAACGACAAGTGAAGGTGGTTTTCTCTTGATCTTCCGAAGCTATGGAGATTTGATTGTACCCCGAATACCTATCTAGAAAACAAAGAAGAGTTCCCGCCTACGGCTACATCCCCATTAAGAGCTATACCTGGAGTCGAGCTAACTGCATAGGCATAGGGGAACTTTCCTACAAAGCCTAATAGCAATTAATCGCATACCAACCCTTACTAGCGAGACGATCTAGCATCTGATCCATGAATGACATTGGAAAGTGATCTTTTTCTTTCCATGCATTTAGCTTGCCGTAGTCCATACACACTCTCCAACTAGTCACCGGCCTCATTGGAACAAGCTCATTTTTAGCATTTGGAACCACGATGATTCCCCATTTCTTGGGCACACACTAAACATAACAAACCCAACTATTATTAGCGATGGGATATATGACTCCAGCATCCAACCACTTAATGATCTCCTTTTTCACAACCTCTTGCATAGGGGGATTCAGTCTCCTTTGATGCTCAATACTTGTCTTACTGTCTGGAATGAGTTGGATTTTGTGAGAACAAATGCTTGGTGGAATCCCAATAATGTCCGCAATAGTCCATCTTATAGCCCTTTTAAACCTCTTCAATACAGATACCAAGGCCTCTATTTGCTCTTCGCTCAAATCAGCAACAATGATTACTCGTAAAGTGTTATCTTTCCCCAAGAATTCATACCTCAAGTGGGATGGTAGAGCCTTGAGTTCCAGTTTTGAAGTCTCATCTACAGACAATTTTGCAGGTGGGGAATCTCGATTCTTCATAACTTACTCCAATCTTTTTGGTTTGGAACGAAACTCAAACCTATCAAGTGTGGCAACTAGCTCATAATACTAATCAATACCATCCCTATCAAAGTTCATCATCACCGCTGCTAGCGCATCAATACCTAACCTTTCCTTAATGGACACCTTAGAGGTATGCCCTTCAATATGATTTGCAACGGATACCGATTTAAAATCACTTTCATGCTTCAATTGAAACTTTATTTGCCCTCTTTCCATGTCGACCAACGCACGTATAATAGCAAGAAATGGTCTCCCTAAGATGATGGGAACATCAAAATCAACCTCACAATCGAGTATCACAAAGTCCGGCGGAAAGATGAATGATTCTACTTTCACAAGGACATATTGGAGCACTCCAATGGACCTCTTCACAGTTCTATCAGCCATAAGTAAACGCATCGCAGTCGGCTTTGGAGCTCCTAAACCCAACTTCTTATAAATGGATAATGGAATCAAATTAATGCTAGCCCCTAAATCACACAATGGTTTCGCAAAGTGTAGAATCCCAATGGTACAAGGAATAGTGAAAGCTCCTGCAATATTCTCTTTCTTTTGCACAAGTGACCTAGTAGCAATAGCACTACAATGTTGCAGCCTCTCATCATTCTCGAAACTGACAACCTTATTTTTGGTCACCAAGTCTTTCATGAATTTAGCATACCCAGGCATTTGCTCCAAAGTATCTATCAATGGGACATTTACGGCAGCTGTTTCAACATAGATATGAACCTGCGATATTTTCCCTCTTCGATCTTTTTCACCAATCTCTGTAGGAATGGAGGTAGAGGTCTAGGCATGGGAAACACTATTTCGGTCACCTATGCTTCCTTTTTTCTGTAGCATTTTTCGACTCTCCAGTAACCTCAATCTCATCCGCATCTTTTTCTTCCACTCTTTCAACCTCAGACAGCATGGGGGGATCAATAGTCTGTTTTCCTCCGCAAGTAGCGACTGCCATACAATGCCCATCATTTTTTAGATTTTGGATGGTTTCGCTAGAAAGTGTGCTAGGCTGACGTGGGTTCACAGTAGTGGACAACTGACTAAACTGCTGCTCAAGTTGCTTGATCAACACTGCACGGGCATCAACTTTCTAACCAATCCCAGACAAATCATTATGCATCTCTTTCATATTATCATCAGTTATATCAAACCTCTTCATCATCTTCTGCATCATATCTTCAATGTGAGTCATGCTATTACCAAATTCTCTATTAGCAGGTGGAACATAGGGCCCAACTCTCTGATTCCTATAGCCATAGTTGTTTCGGTTGTAGTTGTTATCATGATTATAGTTTCCATCCCGGACATAGTTTCCCTCATGGTTGTAGTTGCCATAGTTCCAACCATGGTTTCCTTGACCTTGGCGCCAATTATCTGAATTAGAACCTTGGGTGTTGGTTCGGAAAACCCCCGTCTGATCATTCACCAAATTCGCATCTTCCTCATAGTAACATTCCTCAACTAGCGGTGGTGGAATTCTAGTTAGATAGTTTACCGCATTCACCTTTTCTGCATTTCCACTCACATGCTTCAGTACCAAGCCCAATTCTGTTCTCATTTGAGCCATTTCTTCACGAATATCATCATTGGATTGACTTGGTGCAGTTTGGACCGCGAACATGCTTCTACCAGTATTAACCTTTCTAGTGCTCCATGTCTTATTATTTTGGGAAATCCTCTTAAGTTTTTCAGCGATCTCCTCAAAAGTGCACTCACCATATGACCCTCCAGCAATAGTATCCAACACACCTCTTCCATTGTCATCGTGTCCTCTATAGAAGTACTCATTTAGTGACTCATCATCTATGTGGTTGTTTGGAACACTCCTCATGAACCCAGTAAACGTATCCCATGAACTGCTTATGGACTCTCAAGGTAGTGTTGAGAAATTATTCAGTTTATCCTTGTGATTTAGCTTCTTGGACACCAGAAAATACCTTGCTACAAAAACCTTATACAACTGGTCCTGTGTATAGATCAAATTATAAAGAAGCTCAGAAAACCACACAGCAGTATCATCGGTCAACGATAATGGGAATACTCTCAAACCTATAACATCCATATCCAACTCCAATCGTTCTACACAACTCTTACGGACACTTGACAATTTAGCCATGTGAGCGTATGGATCTTCCGAAGCCAGCCCCGCAAACAACCCTCACACTGTAAGCATTTGTATTAGACTGCTGGTTACCACAAATGTATGCTCTAGTGGTAAAGGAGGGAGAACAATAGGCCTATCTGATCCAACCATATCATAGTCAGCCTATAGTTATCACGAAACCTCGATGCTGGCGGATTCTGTACCCTTTGTGCATTTCCAATTAGATTACCACAATTAACCTAAGCGAGAACATTAACTACCCCAGGAGGCTGCAATTCAACTCCATCTCCTAGACCCTCTCCAATTGGATTGTTGAGTACCCCTTGATTATTTAGTTTCCTCAGAGTTCTTATTAATTCAGAATTGTACGGGGTCAAGGATTCACCTCGACTCTGTGTACTTAGCATACACTAGAGTTGAAACCTGTAGAAAACAAAAAAAAACGTAAAATCAGGAAATACTTGACTAAAGTTCAATAATGTAGTTAAACTTAATCTAAAAGTCGTATTCCCTGGCAGCGGCGCCAAAATTATATACGCTCAAATTACACCTCTCTAAAAGAAATATAAGCAATAGTTATCAAGTAAAGAACCCAACTTGTAGGTTGGGGTTGATTCAACGAGGAATATGGTTTAGACTTAAATTTAACACACAATTATCTCCATTTAGTTTTACTATTTCAGAGAAAAGTAAATAGGGGGTTTTGTAACTAAAGTAATAGATTGTTGATTAAGTAACAAGTAAACAAGATTCACAACTTGAGTTATCAATATAAGATGGAAACTAGGGTATATGTGTTCCCCATAAGTTGTTAACGCAATAATCCTAATAATAGTAATCTTATCCTAGTGTTTGACATGCAAGGTTGGTAAGTTAGGTATCCCTAAGTGATTGGTCCTCCAAATAGGGAATTTCACCACACAACTTGGTCTGTCTACAGGTGTATGCTTTACTAACCCTTATCCTTACCCCATATTAGTCATCATATCAATTTAGTTTAGTTTTTACCCTCACTTCAATTGAAATTAGACTATTAGATAGCATCTTTAACTAAATCTTTGTTATTTAATCCTTTTCTCATTCATTACCCCCTTGGTAAGGCAAGTAGGAACAAAGCGAGTTCTAACGTTTGCAACCATTAAAGACTTCTAAACTGAAGGATTAACAATACATGCATAATTATTATTCAAGAATTACTTAATTATTACTCATACTTTGTTAATTGCTCATGGTTCCCACAACCCTATTTGTGGATTTAGTTACTCATGTTTGAGAGTTCACAATTCATAATTAAGTTGAAAGAATTCATGAACTTACAATTAGAATAGATGAAACCCGAAATCTTGAATTGAAATTCAAAGTGAAAATCGTATAAAACAATTTCTGGAAATTAAATTGCTAAGTGTTTGCAAAATCATTCCCAAAATACCAAGAACTAAAACCTTACAATAATGTCTAACCCTTAAAAATGGAAATTACAACTAATATTTATAGAAAAAAAATCTCAAACTAAGTAGGAAACAAAATAAGAAAATAATTGCTCAGACGTGGTTTCGATCGACCCTTCGACCTACGGACCATTGGTCGACCTACGGTCCGTAGGTCACCTCCGTAGTTCAGGTAGTGGAACCTCAACTTCTCTGATCTCATCGAGGATGTGTAGGTCGGGTCGTCACTCGACCTACGGTCCGTCATTTCTTCTGTGGTTTCACACTTGGTCAAATTTCCCTGAACTTGCACCTATGCTTGCCCACCTATAGTCCGTGGATTGGACTACGCTCCATCCTGTCACTCTGTTGTTTGAGTACTGAAACTTAACTTTCTGACCAAGACCTACGATTGCCCATCTACGGCTCGTCAATGGACCTATGGTCGGTGGTTGGCTCCGTCAGTGGCTCCTTATGCACTTTTTAGTTCATATCTCTCTCAACTACTTCCGAACCAATTTCCTGCAAAGATTACTTCAAAACCATCAATCCTAATAACAAAATGGCCCAAGACTCACACAAACTCTAAGTGAAATGCATCAATAGTACTGTATATTCACAGTACATCATGCCCATAACGAGTCTTGAAAGCTAAATATCTGATGCCCTAATCTTCAGCTGATAATCGAATCTCAAGTCAATCTTAGAAATAACAGATGCACCTGAAGCTAATTAAACAAATCACCAATACGAGGTAGAGGATGCATGTTCTTTACGAACACTTTGTTCAACTATCGATAATCAATACACATCCTCATGGATCCATCCTTCTTCCTCACAAACAACACAAGAGCACCTCATGGAGAAACACTAGGGCGAATAAACCCTTTCTCAACAAATCTTGCAAGTTTTCCTTCAACTTAGTTGGAGCCATACAATACGGAGGAATAGTGGGCATAGTACCCGACTTCAAGTCAATGGAAAAATCAATATCCCTATCTGAAGGAACACCTAGAAGATCAGTAGGAAACACATCTGTAAGCTCTCAAACCACAGGCACAAAATCTATGGGAGGTAGCTCAATACTAGTATCCCGAATGAAAGTTAAGTAGGACAAACACCCTCTATCAACCAATCTCTCAGCTCTAATGAAAGAGATAAATTTTCTAAGGTAAGAACCACTAGCACCCATCCACTTTACTCTCGGTATCGCTAAGGTCACAATCTTAGCATAACAATCAAGAATAGCATGATGCAGAGAGAGACAATCCATACCCAAGATAATATCAAAGTCTACCATCCCCAAAATGATCAGGTCTACCTAAGTATCATACCCAACATAAGAAAAAAGACACGATCGATACACTTTATCCACCACTAAGGATTCACCCACTGGTGTAGAACAATTAATAGGCATAGGTGATAAGTCCAAACTTACAGCTCAATTAAAAGGTATAAACGGTCGAAGTCAATTTATAGAACTCAACGTGAGTTGAGGTCGATCCCACAGAGAATTTCTTTACAGAAATGATTTCATTATTGCGTTTACCCAAATGTTGTTATTATTTCCTAAAGAAAACAATTACGGAATGTAAATTGGGTTTAGTTGTAAAATACTAGTAACTAAAATTAAGCAACATCCAAATTAACAATTAACAGAGTATTAATTCTAAAGTTGTTTTGATAATTAACTGACACTAGGATTGTGTTCCCTATAACGCTTCATCTAGTGTTTTTCCTTAAATGAATTTCACGCAATTCATTTCTGTAAAATACAGGTGAGATAGATATATCTAACACTTCTTAGTCTAATTAGATAACTTTCACTCAAGTCCTTTCGGTCCCAGAGTGTTAACAAGTTTTATCCTCGCTTACGATAGTGTTAAAGTTCTTTTCTCTCGAACTCGAACTTTGACTCTATTTCTTCAAGTTAATTTAGCGTTTTCCCAACTATCATTTTTCTCTCGAACAAATAACAGATCCAGGCTACCTCTAATGTGTGCACTCATTAGAATATATGAATAACGAAAGCTAAATTATAATTTGCAAATGTAAATTGTCTTTCACTCATTTTATGAAATTATACTTAGAGTTACGTCATAGATCCCACAATCCCAGTTGTGGTATTTAGCCACTCATGATTTCACGTAAACATACAAATATCAGTAATGAAAACATTAAGAAAATATACTTACGAAAATCTACAAATTCACTGAACAAATGATAATTCAAAACCAAAAATCCAACTTTGAAACTCGATTCTATGTTAATCGTCCAAAACCAAAGCTAAGAATATTTGAAACTACGTTCTTCGTTCCAAATAAGACGAGATAAAAACTAAAAATGACCTAATTAATTCAAATAAGGTGTTTTAAAATGTCCTACACGAAGAAGGACTGAACTGTCGGGCACTTTACGGATGCCACCATGGTCCGTCAAGGGCTTAACGGTTCGTAAAGCCCTTCGTGGTCTTCACTTTGAATTCCCCAAGCTTGGGTCTTCACTGCTTGTACACTGGAAATGCATCACGGATGCCACCACGGTCTTTCAAGGGCTTCACGGTCTGTGAAGCCCTTCGTGGTCTTCACTTTGTCAAATCCCATTTTCACTCCTTGATTATTGGCCACTGGTTCAACTTCACGGACCATGTCACGACCCGTCTTGATCTTTACGGCCCGTATAGGCATCTGTGATCTTCACTTGGGTTATCAGCAACCTTCATTGAAAGGAATACATACTGGATAGCAAACACGAGCAACTTCACGACTCGTCAGAAGGACCACGGCCTGTCAAGGGCTCCGTGGTCTTCACTTGGACATCAAAATCTCAGATTCCAGCTTGCATTTTCTTCTTTTCTTTTCTCTTTCAGGACTACATGTCTTACCTATACAAACACTACCAAATACATCATATCCATATAACTACACTCAATTTTAGTACTAATTCTTAGTTTTCAAGCATAAAATGTGCCAAGATTTCGAGGCACATCAACACCCTCAACTTAGAACCATTACTTGTCATCAAGTGATGAGAAGAAAATAATACATTCAGCAGTCATTCATTCAAAATCTTTTGACACTGTGCAGCACCCATCTCAATCACAAATTGTATCCAAAACCATTAATATAACATGCAAGGATCAAGATATGACATCACATTACTTACAGTCGACCATGCTTATGCATGTGTACTATCAGCTAACACAATCTACTATCAAATTCAATCATTGTGTCCTCACGCCAAAGAAGTTCTTTACTCATGATAATTTGGACTAAATTCTACGCTCGCACTCTCAAGGAACTTCTAACACTAACAATAAAAGACCATAGGCTTTCCCTTGGTATCTACGCTCTATCTTTCGAAAAACCAGAATAGGATCACTGTAGGACTTTATCAGCTTGTAACATAGGCTCAGGCTAGGGAATGGATATTTGGATTTGTGAGTGAATAGTCCATTGGTTCTCCAAAGTTTCGTTTGCACACAACTATTTCTGAGCGATTTCCTTTTTTTCTTCATTTCAGTACATCTCATCAGCCATTTTTTATTATTATTATTGCACATTTTGTGCTTTAAACTAACTGATTGAACCTTCTTTTTCACCTTTTCTTTCTGCTCGAGTTGCAATCACCCTCAACATAGGCCTTTGGCCTGAGGTGTGACGTCGTATCTTCGGAGACCCAAGGATATGATATTTAATGGGTAAGAAAAACCTTGGTTTTTAGGCTCAAATTGGGTTCAAGTGATATGCTTTTTATTTGGTTGGTTTTTTTATTATTATTTTTGTATTTTTCATTGGCTTAGCAAAAATGGCCTAATGATCCTTTCCTATCCAGTTATTCTCAGATTTCAGCAAGACTACTCGAGCAAGTTCTAGTTTCTACTCATAGCGTTAGACTTCGAGAAAACCTCACACACACATATGATACAGGACTACGTTCTCCAGTTTCTTGGTTCACCAATTTATTTCCAGATTAGCAATGTTCAACACGTGATTACCTAAGATGTCATATAAAGAGCCTAACATTCAAATTTCAGATTAAGGCTATCATTTCAAACATAACTAGCTACTGCACAGCTCAACACAAAAACTTCACAATTTTCTCAAAAACAAAAACACAACAATCACAGACAAACATAAAGTCAACCTCCAGTCATTATAACAACTCAAATAGCAGGTTGCTCACCACCACCTCCCCAAATAAAAGGACTTTACCCTCTAAGTCAATAAAGAAAAAAAATAGGGCTGTGAGAAGGGGTTATACCTACGTCGCTCTAGGCGCCAGTATCCAGAGCGTCAACACCCTTATCCACAGGTGCATTTTCAGAACCCAGCTCTGGATGAGGCTGGCTAGCACTGACTGGGGCAGGTGCTCCACTACCTGAAGCGCTAGTTAACATCGCATCTCACTGTTGTTGCGCAAGTGCTTCTGTTTCTCTTGCCGATCTTCTAGAAGCCTTGCAGGCTTTCTTTTGTTGTATTTTTTCTTCCTTGGATAGGTCGGCAGGCAACTCTTCATCAGACACTCCGGTTTTGTATTTCTACTTTCCGGACTTACTCTTGGTTAGTTCACCCCATAAATCATCAAGTGATTGAGTAGTAGGCGGATAATTGAACAATTTCATCAAGGATTCTGGCATGACTGGATTGGGCACCTGTTTTGGCTTTTCAGCCAATTTAGTAACTTGAGCCCACATCTCAGCCAACTGCTTCTTGAACTCTTCCGTATTGCTTGAACCGGTAGCCTCCAACTTCGCTTGGACATAGGCCTCCAAGCCATTCATCCTGTTTTTTTAAAACAACAAGCTCCTTTCACATTTCATCTTTTACACGCTTCTCCACAGCTAACACATCTTGCTCTATGAGCTGGGGCATCCGATGGACACTTTGGTCGACAAAAGTCTTGGTCTGTCGCTGATCTGCAAGCAACTTTAAAAGGAAAGCAATTGGAAGAGTGATATAAGTACCTGTAGCCTGGGAGGTTGATGCTGGTGGTGATGATGGTGCTCCCGAAGCTGGATGTGAGGATTCACCTGGCTTAGTTTGGCCTTCAGCATGTGGGAGGGTGGCTGGTGTATGCGGTACGATCGCTAATGGTCCCACTGCTGTTGATTTTCTCCCATACAAAGGACTGGAAACATCCTGGATTTTGGAAGCTACAGTTATCTTAGATGCCTCAATCGGTTTATCCACAACCTTATTTGGGGGAACATTCACCTGCAAACAAAGTTTCCCTATCAAACAGGGAAACGACAAACCTGCTCGCTTATTCAGCGCTTTGTCTCGCATCTTCGTGACGATGATTCGAGCCGCATTCATAAGGTATCTAGCCATGAGGCAAGCGACCATTGATACCAGTGATAGAGAGAGTGTATTATCATTTGATGTAGGTCGCAACTGTGCTCAAACTATGGACCACTAAACCTTGGCCGAAAAGTTCAAGGATGCCTTTGTAATCAGCATATGTGGATCAGAAAAACATGCTATCGCTTCTCGTTTTGTGGCGATATAACCTGTAATCCACCGCATGATGCGATCTTGAGAAGTAGGATCCGCCATCTCTGACTCACTTGTGACAACATGGTGTTTACCCTTAAATAGTCCCAGAAGCTGGCGCTGTACTCTGGGCCATGTAACATCCTATTGATTGTTTCCTCAGAGATGTTCACGATCCTTCCCCGCACATTAACTGTGTCAAAAGGACCCAATGTGGTTGCAACTATCTTCTGTGCTCTCTTCGTGGTTTCAGTTTCTGCAGCAATGTTCATTAAAGTGGCTGCATAAATAGCATAGAACTCTCGAGGTAGGTGGTCGGTGTATTCCCCATGAGCATTGTTCATCCGGTAATGCTGGAAGAGTCTGTGAATGTTTGGGATTGCCTGGATGTCTGCCATTACTACTGTCTTCTCAGGCATGAGTGTTCTATTTCTGAATCCGCTCGACTTATTCACGATTACATTGTTGAAGAAGTCTTCCGACCTGTTCACCGTCCACATAGATCTGAAACAGTCAATCAGTTGTTGTCTCACCACTGGGTCAAATTCGTGAGGTGAACATATTGGACCATTGTATCATCTGGATTAACTTCATCATCCCCTTCTTCGGCACCTGCCTCTGTCTGAGTTCCAGTTGCAGCCTCTGGTCCTACTGTCAGTGGCGATGTGGTTACATATTCCTGAGAGCCACTTTCGAACTCTGCACTACCTCCCAAACCATCTTCAGATTGACTTCATGATTCCTTACCGCTACCAGAACTACGACATTCCTCTTCAGATTGGGAATGAGTGTTTTGGGAAATTACCCTTGCTGTCTGGGATTTAGTAGCTCGAGGTGAGTGCTTCTTAATGGTGGTATTTATCTACAACTCAGAACTACTAGACTCAGAAGCATTGCCACTTTCCATTATAGAAGCAGTCGGTGATGAAGTTGGAGCGGCGTTCTTTCTTTGAGGAGCCATAGTACCTGAACAATGCAAACACCCATTAATACACAAAGAAGTAAAATGACACACTATCAGGTACTCAGACTTCCCCTGTGTAATTACAACATGACATCTTGCCTTAAGAATGTCGTCACCCAATCTATCATTGGGAAGGGAAACATAATCAACATACAAAACATAAATAAAAGTGTAGAACTATATTTTTTTATATACAGGAGCTAATACGGGCCGTGGTGGGTACCACAGTCCGTGAAGACCCTTGTTAAAACAAGTTGGTGAATTGACTGTGTGGGACAACACACTGGAGTGGATCACGGACGGCTTCATGGTCCGTAGAGTGAACCACTATTCGTGAAGACTATCATGATCCTACCCAGTGTACTCTTATTTTGCCAAGTGTGGTCCACAAGGGGTTTCACGAACCATAGTTGGTCCCACGAACCATGAAGCCCATCATGGACTTACACTTGGCCTTTTCCCAATGTTCCTCTTCTTCTAATAACAAAATATGCCTAATGTCATTCACTTTCATCATACAATCGCACAGTTATGAGACCTATATGCACATGAGTCTAACAAATCTACCACCTTTATCCATCCCCATTCAATCACTAACAATTACGACCTAATTATGGACATACCCACAAGCACATAACTGTGATCTCACACTTTCAACAGTTATATTTTTACACTTCATTAAGGCGTATATGTTTGGAACCCTTTTGAACTCAACTTCACACTACTGTCAACATTTAGCACTAATTACTTTAAGAAAATTCCTCGGACCCACACACAAGAACCATAAAATATACTCAATTCAAAGCAACCCACAACAACTCAATACGAATTAGGGTTAGTTCATCGCATGCCCATGACAAAATCAACTAAATCAAAGTACATCTTACTTGTTTTTCGATAAGATCAAACTTATAACAAGTTTTAGAAGAAGTTACCTTGAATTTAGAGCAAAATTTCTGCACAAAAGAGAGAAGATGAACTTTGCCTTGAAATTCTTGACAAAAGAGATTAGGATTTCGAATTTAGGATGATTGTGGAATCAATGGATGTTGAAAACCCTTTCTTTATACTATGGGTAACTATTATGGAAGAGAGAAAGTGAAAAAATTAACCCTTGGCGCTTGAAAAGAACTATATACATTTAATTTCAACTTTAGGTTCTGTGCGGGTCGGGTCGGATAACTGATACTGCTGGGTTGCAAACGATGGATCGTGAAGTTGCCCATGAAGGGCAGCACAGTTTGTATAGGGGTTCGTTAACGTGACTTAGCAAAGCAACACGTACCTGAGGTTCACGAGAGGCTAGACAGTCCGCACAAAGTCTGACGGACCGTGAAACCTTCCGTGAACCACTTTCCAGTAGCCCCCATATCCTGTAGGTGCTTTCTACGAGCTGTGAAGTTGACCGTGAAGGTCACCACATTCCGTGGGGTTGTCCGTGAAGGGATTCTTACACCAATTAGAGTTGTCTATACCCAGTTCCTGCAATTTTTAGTCCAAATCCTTCCTACACACATTAACACACAGTGACTCTATAAAAGCAAAGAAAAATGAAAAAAAAGGAAACTACCTATTACAATTACAATCTTGGGTTGCCTCCCAAGCAGCACATAATTTAACGTCGCGGCACGATGCAGGTTACTTGATTACTCAGACTTCATCAAGCTTACATTCCTCCACTATGTTCACTTTTTCCGGAACACCCAAGTATGCCTTGATTCGCTGACCATTGGCCTTGAACCTTTCACCCTTGTCATTCTCAATCTCAATAGCACCCGACTTGAACACCTGAGTTACCTTAAAAGTCCAAGACCATTTGGATCTCAGTTTCACAGGAAACAGACGAAGTCTGGAGTTGAAAAGCAACACCAAGTCACCAGGAGTGAATGTTCTTTTCTTGATATGCTTATCATGATACAACTTCAGCTTCTCCTTGTAAATTTCAGACCTCTCATACATTCTCAACTGGAACTCATCCATCTCATTGATTTGATCCAGTATTAAATTTGTAGTTTCACTCCAACTAAGGTTCAGCTTTTTCAAAGCCCAGAGTGCCTTATGCTCAAGCTCAACTGGCAAATGACATGCCTTTCCAAATACCAATTGGTATGGAGACATACTAATAGGCGTCTTAAAAGTTGTCCGATATGCCCATAGAGCATCATCTAACTTTCGTGCCTAATCTGTCTTGTTGGCATTCACTGTTTTTGCCAGAATCGCCTTTATTTCTCTATTGGACACTTCCACTTGGCCACTGGTTTGCGGGTGCTAAGGTGTTGCCACCTTGTACTATTTAACCCTATATTTGGCTAGGAGAGCACTGGAAACCTTGTTGCAAAAATGGGGACCACCATCACTGATAATAGCTCTGGGTGTGCCAAACCTTGAGAAAATATTCATCTTCAGAAAGCCAGCAACACTTTTGTCATCATTCTCAGGCAGAGCAACTGCCTCAACCCATTTGGACACATAGTCCACTGCCACCAATATATATTTCTGCCCATAGGAGCTCACAAATGGGCCCATGAAATCAACTCCCCACACATCAAATAACTCCACCTCTAGAATCGATGTCATGGGTAACTCGTGGCGTCGAGAGATAGCTCATTGCCACTGGCACATATCATAACTCCTAACTATATCCATTGCATTCGGATGGATTATAGGCCAGTAGTACCTACTCTGAAGTACCTTGTGGGCTATCTGGGCGCCTCCATGATGGTCACCCACTGGAGAGGAGTGACAGGCTTCTAGAATGTGCAACATCTCAGCCTCAGGGATGCATCGCTCGATGATATTATCAGCACATACCCTATAAAAATAAGGTTCATCCCAGAAATACTTACCCATATCATACATGAACCTCTTCCTTTGCTGAAATGTCAGCCCTTCAGGCATTAAGTAACTAACAAAAAAGTTAGCAAAATCAGCAAACCAAGGAATAAGATCAAGAGTTGCAGCTAATACCTGCTCATCCGGGAATATATCATTGATTTCTTGCTCAAGTTCGTCTGTTTTTTCAGCCTCAAACCTAGATAGGTGATCAGCCACTCGGTTTTCACAACCTATTCTATCCTTAACCGCAAAATCAAACTCCTGAAGTAGTAACACCCATCTGATCAACCTTGCTTTGGCATCTTTCTTTGCCATAAGGTATCTCAAAGCTGTGTGATCCGTGTGGACTTGTCATGCCTCAGATTCAAAGGGCGCAACTGGCTCCTAATGCCAAAACTCAAGCTCGAGCCGACCCTGCTGAACCATTTGCTACTAGCGCATGGCAGCCACACGCAATCAAGAAAACAAACAATTATATCTCAACTTAAAATTAAGCCCTCGGCCGGCAAGTCCCTTGTAAAAAGATTCATAAAAGAAACAGTTACTCCCAAGAGTTCATATAAATAAATAGCCAACTAGAACAGAAGTCCTGATTGGGTCGTCGATGCCATCATGATCTCTATACCGAAACTGAAAGCAGGTATATATCAAGACAATGCATCATGCAACTAATAACCTTCAGCAAACCAACAAACTAGGCCAGCATGGCCATAACGTAGCTATAAACCCCACACACTAGTCTACAAGCCTCTAAGAGTAGTAAAGATTGGCAGGACAGGGCCCCAGCCTACCCATAAAAATATATACAACAAAAGCTAACAAATCTCCCAACTATGGCAGCATCGGAGGAAAGGGGCTAGCCAATCGGATAGAAGTCAACCCTGCTACTGAGGAGATTTACTAGGTCATGTGTCGGGACCTGCATGCATGAATGCAACACCCCCAGGCAATGGGGCATCAGTACGAAGTAATATACAGAGTATGAAAGGCAATAGACTATGAGTAGGTATACTAATATACTGGAGTAATCCGATAAATAAATCAATAATAAGATAAGTGTACTGACCTGCACCTAAATCTAAACTTATCAAAAATAATAAAACAACTACCTAACCAAGCCCCCATAAGCTCGGCAGGTACAAACAGCACATAAGACCACCTACCCAGGCCCCCATAAGCCCAAAATGTGCTAATCAGTCTATATACCCCTATCGGTAGTCCCCTAGCTTCGTAGGCAGTCACATAACCCTCTTAGGCATTAATATATCCCCGTAGGCAGCACATAGCTCTCTTAGGCATCAACATAGCATATAGACAACTCATACCCCTTCTGGGCAACATGGCCCTGTAGGCAGCACATAGCCTTCTTAGGCGTTAATATAGCCTTGTACGCAACTCATAGCCCTTCTAGTCATTAATATAGTCTCGTAGGCAACTCATAGCCCTTCTAGGCATCAATATAGCCCCGTAGGCAGAACATAATCCTTCTAGGCATAGATCACATTCCTGCAGCTAACCACAATAGCCCTAAGGGCAACAATAACAACCCAATAGCTAAAAGCGAGCAATTTAGTTACAAGCAACCTATGCAAATAACCTCTAAGTCGTGTCCAACATAGGGACGCTACTAACTGAATAAGAATCCCGACAAGGGAAGATTATATCCACTCGAGTAGCCAATAATCAACAATAATGGCTACAAGTATAACAATGATAACAACCCAATTACATTGTTCCTAAGCTTTAAGGAAACATGTCATAAGAAGGGAATAGCCTTAACATACCGTTTTCACTGAATTCATGTGGCCTAACGAATTTTAATTACAACCCCCTCGATACTACAACAATGAAGGACCATAATCAACACACAAGAATAGAGGATACCACGATAATCCGATAAAAGATATGTATTTTCGTTGCAAATTGCTATTTACGGCTTATTAAAGCTAAAATCGATGAAAGAAGGGTCTTACCTCAATCTTAAGTTTGTAATACACCTCAAAACCTTAGAATATGTACAAAACCATGATGTCCCAACACTAAAGTATGATATGCTATGAGATCGATAAAACAAATTATACCATGTTGACGAGCTCAACGCGTAGAACAACTTTCGTCAAGAACTTAAGTTGAGAAAATCTATAAGTTGGTTTATCCTAGAAATGGGTTTTCTAAGTTTTCTGGTTATTCACTAGAAAAAAATGAAGAAAAGTCGAAGAAGAAGATATATAAAAAGTTCCATCGACCTAGGGGACCCACCTCACGTGCCTGCTTGCGTTGTCTCGCGAAAACACAAATATCTCTCTATTCTGAAGTCGTATGAATAAGCCTTTTGATGCGTTGGAAACTAGACTCGTAGACCTTTGATTAGATAGGTTTTGGGCCCTATAAATATTTATAGATTGGGAGAAAACCTCCAAGACATTTGACCCAAATTTCAGAAAAATCTTTAAAAAGGAACTTACGATAACTTTCACCAACTTTTATTTTGGCACTTACCTAACTTCAAAACTTGAGATACAACAATTGAACACTTAAAATAAGACATACCACATCATTCTTAATTTATTACCCACCCACCTTGTCTTTCCATGAAGATACGAGTAATTTTAGACATTTCAAAAAGTCGGGGTGTTACATCCTTCCCCCCATAGAAACATTTGTCCTCGAATGAAAAATCTGAATCACACAGTTAAGTCCTTAGGAGTCGCCAAAATTTAGGCAGAGTATCCTTTGCAAATGTCACTACCCAGGAACCTGAAACGCAACATTTCTAACCTAGGCGTCTGACATAATGACAGAAATAGCTAAGCTCTATAGCTCCGCAATAACAGTGCGAGAAAAAATACAACAACAACAACAATAATAATAAGCAACAATATAAAAAAAATTAGATAGGTATCTTACCTCACTGACCTAATATAAACTGATATGCCATCACCCTGGGCTATGAAACAAGTGAGGATATTTGGACCTCATGCCATCCTCAACTTCCCAGGTCACCTCTTCTCTATTCTTGTTCCTCCATAATACTTTAACCGAAGCCACATCTTTGGTCCTCAATTTACGGACCTGCTGATCAAATATTGCAACTGGAGTTTCCTCGTACGACAACTCCTTTGTGATCTGAACATCCTTAACTGGGACAACCCGAGAAATGTCTCCTACGCACTTCTGTAGCATCGATACATGAAAAACTGGATGAACAGATTCTAGCCCCAAAGGCAATTCTAACTCATAAGCCACTCGTCCTACCCTTCGAAGGATCCAGTATGGCCCAATGAATCTTGGACTAAGATTTCCTTTTTTGCCAAATCGCATAACACCCTTCATAGGCGAGACTTTTAAGAATACCCAGTCATCGACACAAAACTCTAAGTCCCTTCATTGCACATCTGAGTATGACTTCTTTCGGCTTTAAGCTGTTAGCAACCTCTCCTGAATGAGATTAACCTTCTCCACTGTCTGCTGTACTAAGTCGGGTCCAATCAACCCTGACTAACCTACCTCGAACCATCCAATGAGGGATCTACATTTTATCCCATACAAAGCCTCATAATCAACCGCTATATATGAGGACTCCATCTTCTCCTATATATCAAATGCTAAGGACTGCTGATCCTGAGCCTTGGCTCTAAGCTGCTCTAAAATATGATCCTCTTGTTGCCATGATTTTACTTCTACAACTAGAGATGATACGGCTGTAATTGTGACCCCACTATCGTTTGTCTCTAACAATCTGACTCTCAAGCTAGCTAACTGATGAAGTTCTCGCGCTAGCTCACGTTTCTCAACCCCTAAATGGGATAAACTACCCATAGATCTTCGACTGAGGGCATCGGCTACCACATTCTCCTTCCCTGGATGATATAAAATATCAACATCGTAGTCTTTCAGTAACTCAAGCCATTGATGCTGTCGCAGATTTAACTTTTTTTGTCTAAAGTTATATTGAAGGCTCTTATGATCTGTGAAGATGTCAACATGAACGCCATACAAATAGTGTCTCTAGATCTTTACCACATGCACAACTGCAGCCAACTCTAAATCGTGGGTCGGATAGTTTTTCTCATGCATCCTCAGCTGCCTTGAAGCATATGCGATAACCTTACTATGTTGCATTAGAATACATCCCAACCCAACACCAGAAGCATCGCAGTACACCGCATAGCCCTCTGAACCCTCTGGCAATGCTAGAACTAATGATGTTAAACTGTCCTTCAGCTCCTGGAAACTATGCTCGCAAGCTTCAGTCTACTGAAACTTAACTGCTTTCTGAGTCAGCTTTGTTAGTGGTGCTGAAAGTGAAGAAAAGCCCTTTACAAACCTTCTGTAGTACCGAGCTAACCCTAAGAAACTACGAACCTCTTTCGGAGTTGTGGATCTAGGCCAAGTCCTCACGGCCTCAATCTTCTGTGTATCAACCATAATTCCCGCATCCGATACAATATGCCCTAGGAAAGCCACAGAGCTCAACCAGAACTCACACTTAGAGAACTTTGCATAAAGTTCCTGCTCTCGAAGAACCTGAAGGACGGGTCGCAAATGATCTGCATGCTCAACTTTTGAATGCGAATAGACCAAAATATCATTAATAAATACAATCACAAATGTATCTAGATATGGCCTAAAATATGCTATTAATCAGGTCCATAAACACTGTCGGGGCATTGGTCAATCCAAAAGACATAACCAAAAACTTAAAATGCCCATATCTAGTTCTTAAAGCTGTCTTTGGAATATCTTTCTCCCAAACTCGTACATGATGGTACCCTGATCTCAAATCAATCTTTGAGAAGTACTTAGCACCTTGTAGTTGATCAAACAAGTCATCGATCCTCGGAAGGAGATACCTATTCTTTATAGTATCCTTGTTCAACTGTCGATAATCGATACACATCCTCAGCGAGCCATCTTTTTTTCTCACAAATAACACTAGTACACCCATGGTGAAGCACTGGGCCTGATAAAGCCTTTATCAAGAAAATCTTTCAATTGATCCTTCAACTCCTTCAGCTCAGCAGGAGCCATTCTATAAGGTACCTGGTAGCATATCAATAGCAAAATCAATTTCCCGTTCTGGAGGGATACGAGGAAGCTCGTCCGAAAATACATCTTCTAATTCATTAACTACCAAAATAGACTAAAGAGTCGGTGGTTCTGCATGAAACGCGAACAAGATGATAAATACAACCCTTAGTAATCATCCTCCTTGCCTTAAAATAGGAAATAAACCTACCTTTCGGCGTTGTTGTATCGCCTTTCCATTCCCGAACTGCCTCTCCTGGAAAGTGGAATCTAATAATCTTTGTCTGGCACTCACTATTAGCATACCAAGACGCTAACCAATTCATACCCATAACGACATCGAAATCGACCATCTCTAACTCTACCAGGTCTACAGAGGTCTGATGGTCGATAATTTCTACCGTGCAACCTCGATAGACTCTCCTAACAATAATAGGCTCACCAACTGGTGTAGATACAATAAAGGGTCGATCTAGTGACTTTGCTACTATACATAACTTCCCCACAATAAATGGAGTAACATAAGACAGAGTAGATCCAGGATCTATTAAAGCATAAACACAATGGGAGCAAACAATTAATGCACCTGTCACAACATCTAGTGATGACTCTGAGTCCTGTTGGTCGGCTAGTGAATATGTACGGTTCTGGCCACTACCAAAACTAGATGCTCCCTCTCTGCCTCCACCTCTGCCTCTACCCGCAAAAGTCTGGGGTCCACGCTCTGTAGACTGTGTTGATGAGGAGGAACCTACTACTGACCTGGTCGACTAACTTATACCACCCTGACCTATGGTCGGGCAGTTCTTCCACCCAAGCCTCTGCTGTCCACAAGAATAACAACCTGTGGAACCCTACCTGCACCTCCCAAAATACATCCTATCGCAAGTAGCGCAACGCGGCGGTACTGTCCTAGCCTGGCCTGAACCCCTCTGCTGCTGAGAGCCTGATGCTCGTGAACCCTCACATGGGCCTGAATATCCCTGACGATCAAATCTACTACCCTGAAACTGTTGTGGTGGAGGTCTAGGTAGCCTACTAGAATATCGGGGTCTGGGACCAGCCTGAAAATATCTTGGTAAACCAGCGGGCCTAGTCCTCTTCTGTGTGTCTCTCTCTCTCGACCCTCTTACTCAAATATTGTAGATGTCGGCGATCCTCTATTCCCTTTGCAAAGGCTTGAATTCGTGAGATATCCATATTATCATTTAGTACATCGGTAGAACAAGCCTCGATATAGTCTGAGTCAAGCCCTCCCACAAATCTATGCACCCTGTCATGCATCGTATCAACAAATCCTGGTGCATATCTAGTCAATGAATAGAATCTCAGCCCGTACTCTTGAACACTCATGCCACCCTGTCAGAGGTTTAGAAACTAGTCCACTCGACCATCCCTAATCTCTCGAGGCAAATAGTGATCTATGAAAGCTTCTGTAAAACTATCCCAAGTGGGTAGATATGTATATTTTCCCGTAGATCTCTCCCAACTTTCATACCATAATATCGTAACATTACGCAATCGAAATGCTGCTAACTCAACTAACTCAGTCGTTGAGGCATGCATGACTCTGAAGATCCTATAAAGCTGATCAACAAAGTGTTGAGGATCCTCTCTACAATATGTCCCTGTAAACTGTGGAAAATTCAAGGTAAGAAATTTATGAACTCTTGAACTTTCGGGCCCTTCAGAAGGTCCAGCAACATTTGGTGTAACTGGCTGGCGCTGTGCAGCTACTAGCTATGCTAACATACATACTGCACTCTTGAAATCCTGGTCAGATGGAATAGGAGGAACTAGAGGTGGTATTGCTGGTGGAGCCGGGGGTCCTGTAGCCCTCGGAGGCTCCTGAAAAGGTGGAGAAGCTATAGGGGCTGAGAAGATGTCTCCCCCTGGGTCTCACAATGGGCTACCTCTACCTGTGGTACCTTGCCGGTACCCTCTCCTGCAGCTGTATCTAGCCCTTGGCTAGCTATGGTCTGGCTAGCTATGGTCTGTATGGTGTCAGCCATCTCTATCTGCATACAAATATCAATTATAAGCCATAAACCTAAACCCTTAAGACATCACTCTATAGCATGAGGTGAGTAAAAGAAGGATAGTCATTCTAACATGCTCGGTAGGTTCTTGTTTATCAAATGTGGTGAACAACACATTTATAAACAAGACTCTACTAGACACGGCTTGCAGACTCCCTAGGATACGATGTTGCTCTGATACCAAGTTTGTCACTCCCCAGATTCAAGGGGCACAACTGGCTCCTAATGCCAAAACTCAGGCTCGAGCCGACCCTGATGAACCATTTGCTACTAGCGCATGACAGCCACATGCAAACAAGAAAACTAACAAGTATATCTCGACTTAAAATTAAGCCATCGGTTGGCAAGGCAACTGTAAACAAATTCATAAAAGAAACAGCTACTCCCAAGAGTTCATATAAAGAAATAGCCAACTAGCACAGAAGTCCTGATTGGGCTATCGAGGCCACCATGATCTCTATACCGAAACTAAAAGCAGGTATATATCAAGACAATGCATCACACAACTAACAAGTTTCAGCAAACCAACAAACTAGGCCAGCATGGCCATAACGTAGCTATAAACCCCACACACTAGTCTACAAGCCTCTAAGAGTAGTAAAGATTGGCGTGATAGGGCCCCAGCCTACCCATAAAAATATATACAACAAAAGTTAACAAACCTCCCAACTCTTGTAACTCCGAAGGAAATGGGCAGGCCAATCGGATAGAAGTCAACCCTGCTGCTGAAGAGGTCTACTGGGTCATCTATCGGGACCTGCATGCATGAATGCAGTGCCCCCAAGCAATGGGGTGTCAGTACGAAATAATGTACAGAGTATGAAAGGCAATAGACAATGAGCAGGTAACCTAATATACTGGAGTAATCCGATAAATAAATCAAGAATAAGATAAGTGTACTGACTTGCTCCTAAATCTAAACTTATCAAAAATAATAAAAACAACTACCTAACCAAGCCCCCATAAGCTCGGTAGGTACAAATAGCACACAAGACCACCTACCTAGGCCCCTATAAGCCCAGAAGGTGTCGATCAGTCTATATACCCCTATCGATAGTCGCCTAGCCCCGTAGGCAGTCACATAGACCTCTTAGGCATTATTATATCCATGTAGGCAGCACATAACTCTCTTAGGCATCAACATAGCTTATAGACCCCTCCTGGGCAACAACATGGCCCTATAGGCAGCACATAGCCTTCTTAGACGTCAATATAGCCCTGTAGGCAACTCATAGCCCTTCTAGTCATCAATATAGTCTCGTAGGCAACTAATAGCCCTTCTAGGCATCAATATAGACCTGTAGCCAGAACATAGCCCTTCTAGGCATAGATCACATTCCTGCAGCTAACCATAATAGCCCCAAGGGCAACAATAACAACCCAATAGCTAAAAGCGAACATTTTAGTTACAAGCAACCTATGCAAATAGCCTCTAAGTCGTGTCCAACATAGGGACGCTACTAACTGAATAAGAATCCTAACAAGGGAAGATTATATCCGATCAAGCAGCCAACAATTAACAATAATGGCTACAAGTATAACAACAATAACAACCCAATTACATTGTTCCTAAGCTTCAAGGAAACATGTCGTAAGAAGGGAATAGCCTTAACATACCTTTTTCGCTGAATTCATGTGGCCTAACAAATTTTAATCAAAACCCCCTCAATACTACAACAATAAAGGACCATAATCAACACACAAGAATAGAGGATACCACGATAATTTGATAAAAGATATGTATTTCCGTCGCAAATTGCTATTTGCGGCTTATTAAAGCTAGAATCGATGAAAGAAGGGTCTTACGTCAATCTTAAGTTCGTAATACACCTCAAAACCTTAAAATATGTCCAAACCCTTACTGTCCCAACACCAAAGTATACCATGTTGACGAGCCCAACATGTAGAACAACTTCCATCAAGAACTTAAGTCAAGAAAATCTATAATTTGGTTGATCCTAGAAGTGGATTTTCTAAGTTTTCTGGTTATTCACTGGAAAAAAAATGAAGAAAAGTCGAAGAAGAAGATATATAAAAAGTTCCACCGACCTAGGGGACCCACCTTACGTGCCTGCTTGCACAGTCTCGCAAAAATGCAAATATCTCTCTATTCTGAAGTCGTATGAACAAATGGTTTGATGTGTTGGAAACTAGAATCGTAAACCTTCAATTCGATAGGTTGTGGGCCCCATAAATCTTTATATATTGGGAGAAATTCTTCGAGGCATTTGACCCAAATTTCAGAGAAATCTCTAAAAAGGAACTTACGATAATTTTCGCCAACTTTTATTTTGCCACTTACCTAACTTCAAAAGTTGAGATACAACACTTGAACACATAAAATAGGACATACCACGTCATTCTTAATTTATTACCCACCCTCTTTGTCTTTCCATGAAGATACGAGTAATTTTAGACGTTTCAAAAAGTCAGGGTATTACAGAACTATCACTATAGTACCCATCAAGTAAGCTCTGAATTTCTCGAAAGCATACACCACAGCCAGTAGTTCTTGTTCAGTAACTGTTTAGTTTCGTTGTGCTTCATTTAGTGACTTGCTAGCATAGTAAATTGGATGAAACATCTTGTTGCGCTTCTGCCCCAACATAACTCCTAAGGCAGTACCACTAGCATCGCACATTACCTCAAATGACTTAGCCCAATCTGGGACAATGATCACTGGGGCAGAAATCAGCTTCTTCTTGAGGCATTCAAAGGTTCTTAGACATGCCTCATCGAAAGCAAATTTCACCTCCTTCTCCAAAGCTTGCACAAGAGGTGTGCAATTTTCGAGAAGTCCTTGATGAAATGCCTATAAAACCCGGTATGTCCTAAGAAGCTTCAAACACCCTTCACACAGATAGTTGGAGACAACTTTTCAATCACCTCAATTTTGGCCCTGTCGACCTTTAACCCCTTTTGTGACACCTTGTGACCAAGGACTATACCTTTCTTGACCATGAAATGGCACGTCTCCCAATTCAGCAGTAGATTAGCCTCCTCGTATCGCTGTAAAACCCTGCTAAGATTGAGTAAACAATCATCAAAAGTATCACCTACCACTGAAAAGTCATCCATGAATTCTTCAAGGGTGCCCTCCACCATATCCGAGAAGATGGACATCATACACCTCTGGAAAGTTGCTGGTGCATTATATAGTCCAAATGGTATGCGTTTAAATGCAAAAGTGTCATAAGGACATGTAAAGGTGGTCTTTTCCTGCTCTTCAAGAGCAATTGATATCTGGTTGTAGCCAAAGTATCCATCTAAGAAACAGTACCACCCTTTTCCAGAAAACTTATCAAGCTTCTGGTCCATGAATGACATTGAAAAATTACTTCAAGGTCCACTTGTTTAGCTTTCTATAGTCCATGCACACTCGCCATCTAGTGATTGGTCTCTGCGGGATCAACTCATTGTTCGCATTTGCAACCACTGTCATACCACCCTTTTTGGGTACACATTACACTGGGTTGACCCAATGACTGTCGAAAATGGGGTACACCACCCCAGCATATAACCACTTGATGATCTCCTTTTTGACCACCTCTTGCATTGGTGGATTTAACCTCCGCTAGTGCTCAATGCTTGGGCTACAGTCCTCCTCCAGTTGGATCTTGTAAGTGCATATACCCGAAGGTATCCTAATGATGTCAACAATGGTCCACCCAATTGCTCTTTTATACCTAATTTACACTTTAATCACAGCTTGGACCTGTTCATCATTCAATCTGCCACCAAGATCACAGGCAAAGTGTTGTTAGTACCAAAAAAAACATACCTCAGGTGGCTGGGTAACTGTTTCAGTTCCACCACAGGCGGCTCCTTAATGGATGGTTTTGCTGGAGGACTTGGCCTGTTTTTCAAATCCAGGTCCAGTTTCTTTGGAGCATAAGAGTGTGCTCCCATGCCCTGTAAAGCATTCACTGTCTCCATATAGTCAGTCCAGAAATCTACTTCAAAATTCATCAACACGACTGCTAATGTTTCAACCAATAGCCTCTCCTCAATGGTCGCTCCCATCTCTTCTTCATCAAAGGCCTTTATCGCAAACACCACATTCACTTTATGTGGCTGTTTCATTGACTTGCAAATTTTAAACTTTACCTCTTCCTTGTTGAGTCGGAATTTCAGTTCTCCACTCTCAACATCTACCAATTCTCGTCCATTGGTCAGAAATGGTCTTCCCAAAATTATGGGAACCTCAAAATCCACTTTGTAATCCAAGATCACGAAGTCTGTCGGAAAGATGAAAGTGTCCACCTTTATGAGCACATCACATAAGATGCCCACATGTCGCTTCACCGACCTATCTGCCATCATCAACCTCATTGTTGTGGGTTTTGGAACTCCTAACCCCAGTTGCTTGTAGATGGCCAGCGGCATCAAGTTTATACTGGACCCTAAGTCACACAATGCCTTTACGAATTTGATTGATCTGATGGTGCACGGTATGGTGAATGCACCGGATCCTCCTTATTATATACCAGAGACTTGGTAGCAATAGCACTACAGTGATGAACATTGTCAGTAAGATCAATACTTACAGCTTTTTTTTTCATGACCAAGTCCTTCATGAACTTGGCATATCCTGGCATCTGCTCTAGCTCTTCCACCAATGGTATGTTCACTGATAGTTGTCTCAGTATGGTGATGAACTTAGCAAATTTCCCATATTTGGCTTTCTTTTTAAGCCTTTGAGGGAAAGGAAGAGGTGGTCTTGGTATCTGCTGTAGAGGCATATTTCCCTCAACCCTTTTTTCCTTTGCTCCTGCTGGTTTTGCTATTGGTTGAGCATCCTCCAAGTCATCTACCTGTTCAGCTTCGGTTTCCTTTCTTCTAGTTTACTCCACCACCTGTTCATGCTCAGTACCTGCAGAAATTAGGTCATTAAGAATCTTACCACTCCTGGTGGCAATAGCCATGCAATGCTCGTCCTTCTTAGGATTTTGAATAGTATCACTAGGCAGTGACCCATTCTTCCTCTGGTTTAGTGATGCTGAAAGTTGCCCCAACTGTTGCTCTATTTGCTTGATGGAAGTGGTGTGAGAGTCTACCAGTTGACTCATACTGGAGAAATCACTTTTCATCTCCTTCACCCCTGCATCAGTTGACTCAACTTTTCGGAACACCTTAGCCAACATGTCTTCCAGCTTAGACCCGCTAGAACTACCACTTGCCCGATCTCTATTTCCGGGGGGCACATACACACCATTGTGATCATTTCTGTACCCATCTTTGTTCTGCTAGTTTCCCTGCTCTCTATTTGCTGGCTTTTCATACTGTCCTTCTTTAGAGTAGTTCTAACCTGTGTTTCCAGAATTGTAACCTTGGTTTCCCGAGTTATAATTCTAGAAACCTCCTTGGTTGCCCAAGTATTTAGCCTCCTCATCTAGATCGATGTCCTGATCTTCTTTACTGTTTGGAGGTCCTACAACATTTACCTTTGTAGAACTTTAGACAATATGCTTCATGAGTAGATCTATTTGGGTCCTCATGTGTGCCATGTCATGATCCCTTTCTTATTCTCTTTTCATTTGTTCAACTAAAAGTTCAAAAGTGAACCCGAGATCTGCTACTTCTGCGCCCCTGGTGTACCATGCTCTATTATTCTTGGACACCTCATCTATCAACTGCATGCTCTCTCAGAATGGCTTCCTTATGAATGATCCTCCACACACTGCATTAGCAACAAGTTTAATAACATAATTTAAAGATCAATAGAAAGCCTGTTTCAGATGTATCTCAGTGAGACCATGATTTGGACACTTCTTCAGCTTTTAGCTGAATTTCCACTATATGTCATGCATCGCTTCTCCTGGTAACTGTTTGTGGGCACTTATCTCATCCTTCATCTGCAGCTCTTTTGATTCAGGAAAGAATCATTCTGGGAAAGCCTCATTTAACTCAATCCAAGTCCTAATTGAGTCATCTCGCATCTCATCCAACCAATTAGTTGCCTCCCCAATAAGAGACAATGGGAACAACCTCAATCTCATCGCTATTTGGCTAACTCTAGGAATTTCTTGTGATGTGCATTTCGCCACAAAGTTCATCAAATGTTGATTCGCATCATCACCATCTGCACCCTTGAACATACCTTTCAGATTCAGCAGTTGAATCATAGTGCTGGTGATTGTGAATTTCACACCTGGAGGTAGTGTAGGTAACACTATCGCTCCTGTGGCTCCAGCTCCATCCAAGTCTAATTCATCCTCTTCGTACATCATGTGAGTTGGATATTGTGCTCGACCCCTTGGAGCTAGTGGTTGACGGTGGGGAAGAGCTATTTCTTATACTCTTGGTTGTTCATCCACCACTTTAGGCGGGTTATTCACAGCATTCTGCTGAGCATTTCTTGTAGCAGTCTCAGCTTTAAGTCCCAATCGTTGCCGTTGTGCCTCAAGTTCCTATGCGTTCACCATTTTGCGAATAGTTTTTCAAAGTTCCGGATTGTAAGGAATCAATAGGGCTCCGTTACTTCAGGTATTTGCCATACAAAGTCGAACTTACCTGTAACAGACACAGACAATGAACAAGTCATAAAATTAGGAAATATAACTACGCTTTGACTAAATGCTAGTAAAACACCTCTGAATTGAAATTCCCCGGCAGCGGCGCCAAAATTTGATACGTCCAAACTTACGCCACAATTAAGAGGTATAAACGATCGAAGTCAATTTATAGAACTCAACATGAGTTGAGGTCAATCCCACAGAGAATTTCTTTACAGAAATGATTTCACTGTTGCGTTTACCCAAATGTCGCTATTATTTCCTAAAGAAAACAATTACGGAATGTAAATTGGGTTTAGTTCTAAAATCCTAGTAACTAAAATTAAGCAAAATCCAGATTAACAATTAACAAAGTATTAATTCTAAAGTTGTTTCGATAATTAACTGAAACTAGGACTGTGTTCCCTATAACGCTTTATCTAGTGTTTTTTCGTAAATGAATTTCAGGCAATTCATCTCTGCAAAATACAAGAGAGATATATATATCTAACACTTGTCAGTCTAATTAGAAAACTTCCACTCAAGCCCTCTCGGTCCCAGAGTGTTAACAAGTTTTACCCTCGCTTACGATAGTGTTAAAGTTCTTTTCTCTCGAACTCGAACTCGAACTTTGACTCTATTTCTTCAAGTTAATTTAGATTTTTCCCAACTATCATTTTTATCTTGAACAAATAACAGATACAGGCTACCTCTAATGCGTGCACTCATTCGAATATATGAATAACGAAAGCTAAATTATAATTTGCAAATGTAAATTGCCTTTCACTCGTTTTACGAAATTATACTTAGATTTACGTCATAGATCCCACAATCCCAGTTGTGGTATTTAGCCACTCATGATTTCACGTAAACATACAAAAATCAGTAATGAAACATTAAGAAAATATACTTACGAAAATCTGCAAATTCACTGAATGAATGATAATTGAAAACCGAAAATCCTACTTTGAAACTCGATTCTATGTTAATCGTCCAAATCGTCCAAAACCAAAGCTAAGAATATTTGAACCTTCGTTCTTCGTTCCAGATAAGACGAGATAAAAACTAAAAATGGCCTAATTAATTCAAATAAGGATTTTTAAAAAGAGTCCTACTTGAAGTAGGACTGAACTGTTGGGAACTTCACGGATGCCACCACGGTTCGTCAAGGGCTTCATGGTCCGTGAAGCCCTTCGTGGCCTTCACTTTGAATTCCCCATGCTTGGGTCTTCACTGCTTATACACTGGAAATGCATCACGGATGCCACCATGGTCCATCAAGGGCTTCACTGTTCGTGAAGCCCTTAGTGGTCTTCACTTGGTCAAATCCCATTTTCACTCCTTGACTCATGGCCACTAGTTCAACTTCACGACCCATCTTGATCTTCATGGCCCATATAGGCATCCGTGATCTTCACTTGGGTTATCAGCAACCTTTACTGAAAGGCATACCTACTGGATAGAAACCACGAGCAGCTTCACGGCTCATCAGAAAGACCACGACCCATCAAGGGTCACTTGGACATCAGAATCTCAGATTCCAGCCTTTTCTTTTCTCTTTCACGACTACCTATTTTACCTGTACAAACACTACCAAACACATCATATCCACATAACTACACCCGATTTTAGTACTAATTCTTAGTTTTCATGCATCAATGTGCCAAGACTTCGCGGCACATCAACATACATGCAAGTAGACATCATATCAAACCTAGCAGAAAAATAGGTATACACAAATGAGAAGGTAGATCCCGGATCAAACGATACAGATGCAGGTCGATGGCAAACTGGGATGATACATATGATCAGAGCATCGGAAGTCTCAGCCTCAGGCCTCCTTGGAAAAGCATAGCACTAGCCATCTTTCCCGCCTGTAGCCTAAGTAGAACCTGTACCTCCACCCTAGAGAGCTGGAGTACCTCTACCAGTAGTCATGCCACCTCTATCAGACTGAACACTGCCTCGACCCCTAGTTGGACGCGCTGAGTCCCTAGTTGAAGCAGTAGAAAAAGAACGTTGAGGTCTTGATTGAGTCTATAGGGGATACTGATCATATGAATTGGATCATCACAAGTGAAACAAGATCTCGGCACAGATAACTGCTACTGCGAACCAGACGAACCACCATAGCTACCATGGCTAGAAACATCGAGTTGACTACCCACTCTCAACTGCTGGCATAGAAGCATGAATCGGCCCATGTCGCCGGAAGGAACCACTACTTCTATTTGAACCTCTGCCTCCTTATGACACACCAAACTAGAAGAATGGACCCTCTTGGGCTCCTCAAACTCCTCTAAGATCATCAACTCCACCTCCTTGGTGGTGCTCATAATGGACTGGAAGGATGCCCCCTCTCTAGATGCCCTTAGCACATAAAACCTAATGGAGAAAGTCAACCCTCTCATAAACCAGCAAACTCTGTTTGCCTCATTTGGAAAAATAGTCATAGCATGCCTAAAAAGCTCACAAAAATGGGCCTCATACTCGGTCAGAGACAAACCACCATGCACCAAGCTCTCAAATCTCATATGACTCTCCTCCCTTATGCTTCAAGGAATATAGTAGTCCTAGAAAGCACTATAGAACACATGCAACTCTGCTAGAGGAGATTCAACTGGTCTAGATCTCACAAAAGTCCTCCACCACTCTCTGACACTACCACGAAGCTAATGTGCAATAAACCGGACACCACGAGCATCCACCATACTGATTGCCTCAATCATCTCATAGCACAAAGTCAAAAACTCATGAGCATCCTCACTCTTACCACCCTGAAACTGGGCTAGTTTCATCTTTTGAAACCTCTCATAGCACGGCTGATCAGCCGCTGTGAAGATAACCTCAGGAGAAATCTATGAACCAAAAGTCGATGCCGGAACCACTAGTGGCTGGCCCACCTGAAAATGAACACCTAGAGTCTGTTGCTGACCTGGGGTCTGCGCCCCCGGAAAAAGGTTCTCTAACACACCAAGTATCCTCAACAAAGTATCCTGAAACAACAAAGCTCCAAACTTGGGAGGAACCTAGTCCTCAAAAACCACAAAATGTGGCTCAAGAGAAGCCTCTCTAGCTCTACCTCTGGTTGATGCCACTCCATGGGCACGACCTCTAACAGGTGTCACTCCACGAGCACGGCCTCTATCTCAGACCCTACCTCTACCCTTAGCTGGAGTCTCAACAACAGCCTTGGGGACTGCCTCCCCTCTATCATTGGAAACAGAAGCTCTGGTCCTCGACATTTGCTAAAACAACATGCGGCAACTCAGCACTAGCGAAGGCAACCATGCACGATAATAAAGGATGAATAAAAGGAAGTTCCTAACAATCTTTGTAGCCTTTTAAAGATAAGTACAAATATCTTTGTACCGATCCTCAAGACTCCACTTAGACTTGGCTTGGACACACGCGAGACTTATGAACGTGGGCTCTGATACCATTTTTTCATGACCCAAAAATGGACATGATGGCATTTGTTTATTCCCACCAAGACAAGTCAGCCTCAACCGAACAAAAAATGTTAGAAATATTGAAATACAGTAAAACAAGAACAAGACAAAGGCAGAAAATTTGTTCATTCTAAACAATATCCGAAAACCTGGTTGTAACATGTACAAGACATTAATGAAAATACTGAATTTGAAAGATAAATAGAAGTCTCAATCTTTGTTTCTCTAGTAGAACAAAGCTTAAACAGAAAGGAAAAGAGGGCCTGCCAGGATGACAAGCAGCTACCTCTCAAAATCCTTCACGAGCCTCGGTTATCAAGAGAAGAAGAAAAAGATCACACGGGTCCAAGCTCGGAACCTACACAAGTATAGAAGCAAGGGATGAGTACCAATAACACGGTACCCAGCAAGCAACCTACTAAACAAAGTAACTATCTAGAAAATAAATACCCCTGACTCTCTAACCGAACCTCCTCAAACTACAACTTGCACAGAAATCAGCCCAACCTAGCAATTCTACAATACACGACCCACAAGGCCCAATATTCATAGTCTAATAGCCACAATTCAACAATTAAACTGATCAAATAAGTCAACCAAAGTCATGTAGTTCAATCACACGCAACAAGTATGTCAATTACATTTAACAACCAAATCACGCATAAATATCATGTACATCAAGTCACAATAGTCAGTTTCTTGCCATAAACATTTTCCATTGGCTTTATAACCACTTGTCGGAAATGACATGGGCATCACAAAACTCGCCAACAAAGACTTCGGCATAATAGCACTCACCGGCAAAGACATCGGCATCACAACACTCACCGAAAATGACCTCAGCCCAATAACACTCGCCGACAAAGACCTCGACCTAATAATACTTGCTGGCAAAGACCTCAGTATAATAACACTTGTCGACAAAGACCTCGGTATAACAATCATCATATGTCTCATCATGGTGTTCAACAATCAATGCACACCATAAGGAAGAGATAACAAATTGCACAATTCAAGTCCACATTTATGCTTTCAAGCATTTCATCAATCAATCACTAAGGGCACAATAATGCAATTTACGTCATATTGTTCATCACATTGCCTTTTTCCATTTCATCCTATTTTTATTTATTTAGATGTAACGAGTGGACAATTTAAACCCTTCACCTCATCCCCATTACTCCAAACACACAAGCAACTAAGGAAGTACACAAATTCTACTAGAATACAAGGTTTAGGAAGCCACTTGCCTTAAATCAATCAACAATCACTTCAATAGTTGAGTCTTCCCCTTCTCGAACACTTTCAAAGCCACACAATCTATATACAAGAAAGTATTCACAATCATATTATGTAAACAACAATACTTACACTAATTTCTCTTGAATGTGGATCAATCAACACAAACTCAATTCTGAAAATAAGGTTTGTATCCGCAATTTAATACTTGAAAACATTACTCAAGGCTTTAGGAACTCATTAGGAAAAATCATTTCGAAAAGGGACTGCAAATCTGTTCACAAACTCACTTATACTTCAAAACTTAAGTTCATGAAGAATCCCCAATTTATCAACTCAAAATCTTGATTTAAACTCATAAATTTAATAATAATAACAATGGGTAGATTTAGAGTTAAGAAACGTTACCCAATAATTTTATCTTGAAATCGCCTCTACAAAGTTCTCAAAGCTCCAAAAATCAAAATGGGGAAGAAACCCAAAAACTCGGGTTTAAATACTGTTAGGGGTCCTCCGCGAACGCAGACCCCTGCCCACGAACGCGATATTTTAATGACCTGGACCTCCGCGAATGCGGTAGGTCTCCCATGAGCGCGGAGATCAATGCATTGACCTCCTGCGAATGCGGTTAAGACTCTGTGAATGCGTGGTTCTCACCCTCTCCTCTCCGCGAGCACAGAGGGTTGCACCAGAACATAGAAAACCAGCCAAATAAAAAATCATCGAAAGGACCCTCGGGATTCATTTGGAATCCCGCACACACAAACCACATATGCAAATAAATTATACTCGACATTCCAAACCCAATAGAATCATCAAAGCACAAATCAGAGGTCTCCTTGACCCGACATCTGTGAAAACTACAAGAAACTAACTCAACGCCTAAAAAGGAAATAACAAGCTCGGGGCCTCTCAAAAATCAATCAAGACCTCACCTAGGCCTAAAATCATCCCCCGAATCCAACAGAACTCTCGGAATTCCGATCCAAGCATCCGAACCCCGAATGTTGACCAAAGTCAATCCAAAGGCGAAAATTCCACAATTTTACAACTTAGGACCTCAAATCCTCAAAAAGACTCTAAATCAGAAACCGACAACTCTCACGGATCATATTTCACATTTCGAGACTGATGGAATCGACGTTCCATTCTGACACTCGAAACTCCAAAAGACCCCAAAACCACTTTCTTAACAACTTAGCCTTTAAAACTCACAAACTTACCAAATTCTCAACTTTTAACTCAAAGTTCAAAACCAACTTTCAAACTCAACCATAAAAGACTCAGGGTCGACATCGGGAGGGATAGAATGGTAATTTCATGAAACTTTTCAAAAATGACCGGCCGGGTCATTACACTAATGGAGAAGGTGGAGAAGTGTTGCCAACACACATATTTCAGAGTAGAATAAGGTGGCGGACCTACTAAGTAAGGTGGGCATTTGGAGCAGTACTTTTAGAAAACCCACCTTTTCAACACTTCTTCTAGTGTTTGCAAAGAATGTAGTTCAGACAGACATTTCAGGAATGGAAAAGGGCCAAAACTACCTTTGAACTATAGGAAAAGGTCTAAAAATACCCTCCATTCATCTCTTGATCTAAAAATACCCTTCCATTCACCTTTTTGGCTCACTTATACCCTTTCATTCACCTTTTTGGCTAACTTATACCATTATAACTAACAACCAAAATTTATTTATGTTTTAAAAAATAATTTATTATTTGTCATTTTCTTATTAGATAAAATAAAAATCTCATCTCTATTAATTTTTTCCCAATAATCTATTTAAATCAAAATATATATACCTCTTCAAGACCCCAATTTTTTTTATAAAAAAAATCTAGTAATTTTTGTATTTGCTCTAATTTATTTTTTTAAAAAAAGTTTGTTTTAAATAATTAATATATTATAGAAATATTAATAGTGCCACAATATCTATCTTCCTTTTTAAAAATAAATAAATAGAAAAAACTGTTAACTTAATTTTTTTGCTAATCTGTGATAACTACTTCTCAAAGAAAAAGTTCCACAAACAATATTACTTAAAAGATTAACTCATTAAAAAAATGAAAAAAAGCAGATGGATGGTCGTAGCCATAGGGAAAATTTAAGTAGGAAAATAGAGAAAAATGTGTGTAACGTATTTGTGAATAAAATAATATATTGTTATGATTAAGACATGATAAATTTGTTTATAAAATAGTAATCATCTATATCATGTTTAAAATCTTGATTTAATTAATTAAATATTAGCCGTTAATTTTTTCTTATGTCATGAGTTTTCAATCCAAGTAAAAATTTAAGGAAATGGAGAGGAGTTGGATCCAAAAATAAATAAATAATAAAAAACTACAATATATTTTTTATAAAAAAAAAAATTGGGGTCTTGAAGAAGTATATTGCTTTGGTTTGGATAAATAATGAGAAATAATCTAATTGAGTTGGGCTCTTTATATTATCCAATAGGAGAATGACACATAATAAATATTTTTAAAAAAATAAAGATTAAAGAGAGAATTGTTAGTTTCAAGGGTATAAGTAAGCCAAAAAGGTGGATGGAAGGGTATTTTTAGATCAAAAGATGGATGAAGGGTATTTTTAGACCTTTTCCTACAGTTCAAAGGTATTTTTGACCTTTTTCCGTTTCAGGAACTATATACTCAAGGAAACTTAGTTTTTTTGTAATACTTATGTATATAGCCAAATTTTGTGCCAAAACACTAACATTCATGTTGCATGCTACAGACCCATTTCATACAAGTATTTTAATATAACTATCCCGTTAATCCAAAAAAAAATCCTATCATATCAAAATCTTTCTTATGTTCTCTCTTTTTTATATAAAGTTGAAAATTATTCAAGAAAAAATATGTTATAGGGATCTCTTGTGCCAACTGGGGAACCCATATAACATAGTTTCAAAGAGGAAAATCAAGTGGCAGATGTGCTAGCAAAGGAGAGCGCTATGATGAAGCAAGTTAACTCCTTCATATTTTGAGAAGTTCTACCTTTGTTTATTTCGGATGAAGTAGACAGAGCAAAGTAAGAAATCTTTTTTATTTCGCTTAACCAACCAACTTTTCCTCAGATAGTTGTAGTAGCAATAATATTCTCCCCCCTCCACGACCATTACTAGCGGACAAGTCGCTCTACCACGACTATATAATGATGCATATTAAGTATTAATATCATCTCCTATTTACGCAAAAAAAAAAAAAGCATTTCAAAATCATGAATAGTACTGATAAATATATAGAAGATATAAGAAATGAAAATAGAAAAGCACTAATTGTTAGATGTTTAATTTTCTATATCCATATATACCCTAAGGAAATATCATGTGTAGTGATAAATCCTTCCTTAAACTGGAAGAGTAGCACAAGCAAGTGCAACAACATGTTGTCTCATTGTTGCACTAACAAATTATTCCAGAAGAGACTTAACGAATTTCCATAAATTATTCTACACTTGTGTAGAGTCCGGGCTCAGAACCTACACAAGTGTAGAAACAAGGGGTGAGTATCAATAACACGGTACCTAGCAAGCAACCTACTAACCAAAGAAACTAGCTAGAAAATGAATACCCTTGACTCTCCAACCGAACCTCCTCAATACTTGCACAAAAGTCAGTTCAACCCAGCAATTCTATAATACACGACCCACAAAGCCCAATATTCACACTCTAATAGCCACAATTCAACAATTAAACGAATCAAATAAGTCAACCTCAAAGTCAAGTAGTTCAATCACACGCAACAAGCATGTTAACAATTAACAACCAGCTCACACATAAATATCATGTACATCAAGTCATAATAGTCAGTCTCTTGCCGGAACCATTTCCTATCGGCTTTATAACCACTTGTCGGAAATGACCTTGGCATCACAACACTCGTCGGCAAAGACCTCGGCATCACAACACTAGCCGGAAATGGCCTCGGCCTAATAACACTCGCTGGCAAAGACCTCGGTATAATAACACTTGTCGGCAAAGACCTCAGCATAACAATCATCATATGTCTCATCACGGTGTTCAACAATCAATGCACACATCAATATCACACCACAAGGAAGAGACAATAAATTGCACAATTCAAGTCCTCATTCATGCTTTCAAGGATTTCATCAATCAATCACTAAGGGCACAATAAGACAATTTACATCATCATGTTCATCACATAACATTTTTCATTTCAACCTCTTTTTTTCATATGGATGTAACAAGTGTACAATTTAAAACCTTCACCTCATCCTCATTACTCCCAACACACAAGCAACGAAGGAAGTATATGAATTCTACTAGAATACAAAGTTTAGGATGCCACTTTTCTTAAATCAATCAACAATCACTCTAATAGTTGAGTCTTTCCCTTCTGGATCACTTTCAAAGCCACACAAATGCACAAGCAAGTATTCACAATCATATTCTGGAAACAACAATACCTACACCAATTTCTCTTGAAAACTGGATCAATCAACACAACCCAATTCAAAAAATAAGGTTGAATCCGAAATTTAATACTTGAAAACATTACTCAAGGCTTTAGGAACTAATTAGGGAAAATCATTTCGAAAAGGGACTTAAAATCAGTTCACAAACTCACTTTTACTTCAAAACTCAAGTTCCTGAAGAACCCTCAATTTATCAACTCAAAATCTTGATCTAAACTCATAAATTTAATTATAATACTAATAATAAAAATAATGGGTAATCAAAGATTTATTGTTAAGAAATGTTACCCAATAATTTTATCTTGAAACCCAATTGAAATCGCCTCTACCAAGTTCTCAAAGCTCCAAAAATCAAAATGGGGAAGAAACCCAAATTTTTGGGTTTAAACACTGCTAGGGGTCTTCCGCGAACGCGGGTTTAAATGAGTTTGACCTCCGCAAACGCGGTAGGTCTCCCACAAACGCGGAGATCAACGCATTGACCTCCCATGAATGCGTTCGAGACTCCACGAATGCAGTCGAGACTCCACGAATGTGAGGTTCTCGCCCCCTCCCCTCTGCAAACGCGGCCAAAAGCTCCGCGAACGCGGAGGGTTGCATTAGAGCACAAAAAACCAACAAACTCAAAAACATTGAAAGGACCCTTAGAATTTGTTCAGAACCTCGTACACACAAGCCACACATGCAAACCAACTATACTCGATGTTCAAACTAAATGGAACCATCAAAACACGAATTTGAGGCCCCCTTGATCCAACATCCGTGAAAACCACAAGAAACTAACTAAACACTTAAAAAGGAAAATACCAGATCGGGGACTCTCAAAAATCAACCAAGACGTCACATAGGCCTAAAATCATCCCCCGAATCTAACGAAACTCTCGGAATTCCGTTCCAAGCATGCGAACCCTGAATGTTGACCAAAGTCAACCCAAAGGTTGAAATTCCACAATTTCACAACTTAGGATCTCAAATCCTCAAAAAGACTTGAAATAAAAAATCGACACCTATAACAGATGAGATTTCATATTTTGGGACTGACGGAATCGACGGAATTCCATTCCGACACTCAAAACTCCAAAAGACCCCAAAACCACTTTCTTAACAACTTAGCCTTTAACACTCACAAACTAACCAAATTCTCAACTTTTAACTCAAAGTTCAAAACCAACTTTCAAACTCAATCATAAAAGACTCGGGGTCGACATCGGAAGGGGCAAAACGGTAATTTTATGAAACTTTCCAAAAATGACCGAGAGGGTCATTACGCTAATGTAGAAGGTGGAGAAGTGTTGCCAACACACATATTTCGGAGTAGAATAGGGTGGCAGACCTACTAAGTAAGGACGGCCTTAGGAGTAGTACTTTTAGAAAATCCACATTTCCGATACTTCTTCTAGTGTTTGCAAAGAATCAAGTTCAGGCAGCCATTTCAGGAACTATATACTCAAGAAAACTTAGTTTTTTGTAATACTTATGTATATATCCAAATTTTGTGCCAAAACTCTAACATTCATGTTGCATGCGACAGACCCATTTCATACCAGTATTTTAATATAACTATCCCGTTAATCAAAAAAATCCTATCATATCAAAATCTTTCTTATGTTCCCTCTTTTTTATATAAAGTTGAAAATTATTCAAGAAAAAACACGTTATAGGGATCTCTTGTGCCAACTGGGGAACCCATATAACATAGTTTCAAAGAGGAAAATCAAGTGGCAGACGTGCTAGCAAAGGAGGGCACTATGATGAAGCAAGTTAACTTCTTCATATTTTGAGAAGTTCTACCTTTGTTTATTTCGGATGAAGTAGAAAGAGCCAAGTAAGAACTCTTTTTTGTTTCACTTAAACAACCAATTTTACCTCGGATAGTTGTAGTAGTAATAATATTCTTCCCCCTCCCTGACCATTACTAGCAGACAAGTCGCTCTGCCACGACTATATAATGATGCATATTAAGTATTAATATCATCTCCTATTTACCTAAAAATAAAAAAGAATTTCAAAATCATGAATAATACTGATAAATATATAAAAGATATAAGAAATGAAATAGAAAAGCATAAATTGTTAGATGTTTAATTTGCTATGTCCATATATACCCTAATGAAATATCATGTGCAGTGACAAGCAAGTGCAACAACATGTTTTCTCATAGTTTGATGAAACGTGAACTCCCTTCAATTATTCCAGAAGAGACTAACAAATTTCCATAAATTGATTAAACTTGTGCATATTTTTTTGTTAAGAGATGAAGCCAAACGTTGCTCTAAAATCTACATAAAGTCTATACGCTTAGAATATGACGATCATCCATAGACAGAGAGTTGCTGTTAGATCAAATTAAATTGAAAGCCTCAGCTCCAAATCTAGATCATGGTTGCCGTTTGATTCAGAGATATGACTAGTACTTGATCCAATTGAGTTATTTCTGGTTCGATTCTCCATTGACTCCTGTAGTTCATTCATCAAACTATAAGACATAACTAGAATAATATGAAAATTCCAATTATTCGATTGAGAAATGCAAGAAAATACCTCTATTTGTAGGTTAAGTAGATATCTATTCATGTTTGGTTGAGTAAATTGTTGAGGCTCATACACTGTGCCAGGATGCCAAGCACTGAATGTGATGATAAAAGGTAAAAAAAGAGATATTAGCAAAGGTATAATAACTGTCCTAATGAAATATTTGGATTAAGAGTAATTTAAGTTGTTCACTGAAATCCTTGCTAATAGGAAAACATTTTGTCTAAGGAAAACAAACTCAATAAAAGTTGGGAATTGAAATAAGCTCTATTACATACATTGATCGTATCTTCTCCACCCTCCAACACATTTCATCTTCACCCCATCCCTCATCTCCGATCCACCGTCTAACACCCCTACTTTCCTACCACACCTCCAATAGTATGTCTAAATGATATAAGCAATGCTTTTAAGATAATAGTTTTTCACGTGCCTACTGAACACAAGAAAATAAGTTGGAATTTCTAGAGAACATTTTCCTTGAACACACCCTTAAAGTGCAAATTAAATTTTCTTTTAAGTAGGAAAATAAATAAAGTAAATAGTACCCAGTTGTAGAAGGTGGCTGGGAATCTCCATATCTGATATTTGCTCTTTCAATGTCCCCCAATCCCATCTGAAATCACACAAAGATTTGTTATCACACAATGGAGAGGGAAAAATATCTTGTAATTGCACACCACATCACACATACATAATTCCCAAAATAGCATAAAATAAATCAATTTTTAGTATCCAAACATATGATACAATTCTTTCATGGTTTAGGACACTTTGTAATGTAATGTTCATCTATTATCAAAAACAAGTCATTTATGGATATTATTAGGAGGGCCGGCCGTGCACGTCAAGTCTAGTCTACCTTTCGATCCACAAGGATCAGAATCAAAAGAATGCGCATTCTCTTCCCATAATATTGGAATTGTTAAAAAAAAAAAAAAAGAGTAGGAGATGAGAATTAAAGATAGAAAGTAGGGGTACCATAATGGTTTGTTGTGGTGTAAAAGCATAAGAAGAAGTTGATGAATATGAAATTGATGGAGTTGATGGATAAGGGTTGTAATTAGTATTGCAACCCATTTGAGTATGCAATCTAATTTTCTCAAGTTGAGCAACACCAAGACCTCTTTGTGGTTGTTTTGGTTTCTCTGAATTGTTCTTCTTGCTCTTTCTTGATGATGATGATCTTTCATTTCCTAACTTTGGTTCACCAAAATAACCACTTCCCATTGTTTCTCCTCCAAAAATAATTAGAAAACAAATAAAAAAAATTGTGTGTCAAGTTGTGAAGAGAAAGGAGATCTCCTAAAAGGGGTTTTTATGCTCTCCAACTTCCCTATTATAATTTTGTAATTATTGCATCGCTGGATCAGATTGTCTATTTACATTTATCAGATTCATTTCATTTTTATATACTTGCTTGGATTTTATGCCCTTTTATTATTTTACTCTTTTTTCTTTTTTTGTCAACTTCCAAAAATTTCCAATATTATTACTCACTCTGTCCATTTAAAAAAGAATGGTCTAGTTTGATTTGACACAAAATTTCAGAAAATAAAGAAAATTTATCAATCTTGTGGTTCTAAATTAAGGTTACTCCCTTTGTCCCTAATTATTTGTCCACCTTTGAATTGACACACCTACTAAGAAAACAATGATTGACATAGTGAGTTTATCATTTTATCCCTATTAATTATAAAGTGGTAAATTAAAAACTTAAGATTTTCAAGAAGTTCTACCTTTTTCAAAGTTATTAATTGAGGGTATATAATAGGTAAAAAAATTGTCATTTCTTGATTTGTCAAAATGAACAAGTAATTAGGGACCACCAAAAAAGGAAAAGTGGACAAATAATTAGGTACATGGTGAGTATAATTAATGTATCACAATGCACTTAAATATTGTGGTACTCCCTCTGTCCCTAATTACTTGTCCACTTTTGAATTGACACACCTATTAAGAAAATAATTATTGACATAGACAGTTTACCATTTTATCCTTATTAATTATGAAGTGTATGAATTAAAAAGTTAAGGTTTTCAAAAAGTTTTACCTTTTTTCAAAGTAATTAATTGATGGTATAATAGGTAAAAAAATTTGTCATTTCTTGATTTGTCAAAATGGATAAGCAATTAGAGACAACTAAAAAAGGAAAAATAGACAAATAATTAAGGATAGAGAGAGTATTAAATATATCACATAGTGTTTCCAAAAGAAAAAAAGGAATTACTCTTTTTTTAACGAAGGAAGTATTAATTTTTGTGATTGTCCCTCTATCATAAACTCATATTTATTTAATGCAATTATATATACAAAATCTTTTTTTTTTCTCTTGCGCGCTTCGATTCCACGTTTCTTCCCTTCTCACTATCCCAACCTCCTTTATTAATTTTTTTTTTTCTAACCTCTCTTGGGAATTGACTATAATAATGACATTCTATAATATTATTACGTGCACCTTATTTGCGTTAAAAAAATTGTAGGGATGATAATATATTTGTTTTAGAAATAGATTTTATACCCTATTTCTTGAATATCCATTATGTGTTAGCATTTATTAATTCCGTTGTAGTACTCCGTCTAGTCCAATATAATGAATTGTTGGCAAATATTTTTTATAGTTCGAAATGAATGAATATTTTAAAGTTCAAAAATATATTAATTATTTTGGTTAATAGATTATAGAACTACCTATTTTTTTAATGGATCTTTTAGCTACTTTTAAATCTCAAATAATGACTATTTTTATTTAAAAGAAAGGATTGAAAAGAGTCAAAAAAAAAATAATTTTAACAATTTGACATTTGATTAATGTATTTAAATTTTTATTTGGACTAAAGGGAGAAGTATTTAATAATTCTATTTGCTTATATACAAATTGGAAGAAATATAAGAAATTTTGTAATCTAGATGGGCGAGATGCAATGTGTCAATGGTCCTGTTTGATTCTCATAAGTGAATGTGGATTACCATATGACAATTATCTAGCGTTTGACACAGATTTTCAGATATAAATTTATTTATTTTTGTCCTTCTTTAGGAGTAATTTCACCTTTTTGATCCTCGTTGATTTGAACTCACAATTTTAAAATTAAACGTGAGGGGTTATTGCCATCCGATCAAGATCCCTCACGTCCAACAAAAAAAATTGGTGAAATAGATACTTGAAATCTTTATTAGCTACTTCGTAGGGATTGTCTTGTAGGATAAATAAACATTTTGACCTTATAACCAATTACATGAAGCAAACATGCATGCAAGGATTTTAAATTCCACAGCTGGGGTTTTATTTCTTTTATGTTAAAAGAACTATTTTATTATTATTATTATCTCATGTAAGGAATAATTTAATGAGAATCAGATCTTGAATGTATATGTGTTTAAGATAACGATACAATTGTAATTAATGTGAACAATATACATTGTCTTTTTACAATTCATGGAACTTATGTACAAAATTTGAATCCAAATCTGGGGAAAAATTTTATTGGTAAAGAAATAAATTATGAATCCGGCATTTCATTCCCTTTTAAGTGATTTTTTGGTCTTTTAATTTATTCCAAAGTACGTATTTTTTTTAATAAAAAAAGTATTAATTTATTTTTATTTACAAAAATACCCTTATCTAATAAATGTTTTGATAAATTTTTTATATAAATTTTCAAAGGTTTCTTACAATTTTCAATGCATTTATTAAAGAGATTTTTTTTTAGCAAAATGACGTACTTAGGGTGTGCTAAATATACTTAAAATAAACGTAGGAAGTATAGAAGAATTTCAAAGGTGTAAATAATAATCTAATCAAAGCTGTTAGGCGCATGATTTGTGGGGCATATTTTATGAGTTGTTTCGTGGTGGAAAGAGAGAATCCACTCATTTTTTAAACAAACATGTGAACTCTAGCAATTACAATTACAAGAAAACAAATCTTTTAGGATGGTGTATCAGTCGATTCGGTTTGGTTTTAAAATTTATCAGTTTGACTTATTGGTTATCAGCTTGTGAACATGTTAAATCATTATAAAACCATGAAGATATTGGCATATCAATAATTGGTTTTATTGATCGTTATCAATTCGATTATTGATTTAACTATTAAGATTTGAAACAAAAAAATATAATTAATAATCACTTATAAATAAGGTGACAAACCAAATAAACCATGCACATGAAGTGACAAATTGTATTTTGCGCAAAAACAAGCACCGAAACATTGTAGAATAACTGAGAGTTTGAGACAACTTAGAAATGAAAATATGAAACTAAGGCCTAAGTTAAGGACTTTATATATCGAATGGTATAAATCTAATTTATTATTGGACTATCGGCTAACCCATTAAGAAAAAATATCAAACAGTTAAAAATTGATAACCCGATAATTAAAAAAGTGAAAACCATTACCAAAACCGCTAAATCAATAAATTAATTCATTATCGATAAATCATTACCTTTATTCTGATTCAAATTATCGATTTTAATTCGGTTTTGAACGGCCCTACCTCGAAGCGTCATATTCTCTTTCAAATCTCTTCCTCCTCTTTTCCAATTTAACATAATTTGTTTGTTTGTCACTCCAAAGGAAGTCACTTTTTAAGGGTCCATTCATGGGGTAACTATAAAGTACTAATGTTTAAGGTTTGATAACTTAGGGTGTTTAATTGGTAGGAAGGAAAAAGTTTTTCATGGAAAATATTTATGTAGAACTTGTTTTTGGGGAGAATTTTATTATTGAAATATATATTTTTTTTAAAAATAAGTGACTTTCTTAATTACTTATTTTTTAAAATATATTTATTAGGTAGGGTGGGAAGTGGTGGTGGGGCCAGAGTGTATGGAATGTTGAAGATGGACGTTATTTGCTTAGATCAAGATTTATTTTTAGCAATAGTATAGTAATTATTGTGAGGAGTATATTTTTATAGTCAAACTATAAATAAGGAGCATGTTTCTAATTAAAGCTATTGTTATAGTTCATTAAGTTGTTAGATATATTGATTCTTTGTTCGATATATCGTAAACATAATAATTTTATGAAAAATTTGTAATAGGTGTTTGATTTTTAAGTTGTAAAGACTTTCAAGATTGGAGTAAAATCTTGAAAGAGACATTGTAACTATGCAGAGAAAGGTACAAGAGTTAACTCCTTTGGTTATAGAGTTATAGCCTAAAATTCACTCAATTGAATAAGCAATATGAGTTATTCATGATATACAAGGGAGAAATGTTTAATAATATTGTTGATGAATTAAATGTTTAATAGATTCATAATTACTAAAGAATTAAATTATCTTAGAGAATTCATTCCTCAAAGTCAAAGGATTGGGAAATTCTTCTAGATATTTTATATGAATCATGAAAAAGGTATGTTAATACAATTATTTAAGCCATGAAATTGAAAATCATGACTATGAATTATAAGCTCATGAAAAACTTGAAGATGAAGAAGCTCACAAGATCTTAAATGTAAATTTAGAAATTAGTATATTTCAACAATAGTCATAAGAAATGGCTATCATATTGTAATGAGTTAACTCTATCCAATTTTAGTTGTATTTTGGGGACGTCGAGTTTTATGTTCCGTTTTTTATTTTTGTGTTTGGAATTTATCACGTAATATATAAGGTAGAAATTAAGTTAATCCTCGTCCTCAAGGTGACATTTAATAATAAAAAAAATCTAATAATTCACATTCTACTCTATTCAAAATTCAAATTCATGAGTCTATCTAAACCCATTTTAAAAAAATAAATCCTTTTAGGCAAACCTCTAATATTAGGTGTTCTTGAATACCACAATTTAAGTTACTTTAATAAAGTAATCTTATTCTTACTCCAAAATCACAATAGAATATTTACTTAGGAAAGTGGAACAATATAGACATGTAGACCCCAAAGTTTGTCTCACGAAAGATTATTAAAAGGATTAAAATAACTTCATCACATTTTGTTTGTCCCAGGTCTGTACAACGGAATATTGGGTTATCAATAATAATATGGGTGTATTGAGAAAATGTTTTATGATTTTCTTAGGGTGGATTGGTCAAATTTTTTCGGATATTATATTTTTTAGAAAAATAAGTTTCTTAAAAATGAAGAAAATGATTTTTCTAATGAAAGTGACATTTCACATCGATAATATCCTTCACACCTTCCAACACACCTCATCTTCACTCCTAGTTCTATCACCCATATGACATAGCCATTCCCACCACCCCCTACCCTCAGGGGGGGATTTACCTATACCTTGGGTGTGTCACGTGACCCAGCTTCGTCAAATTCTTTTACCGAATATACCTATATAAAAATAAAAAATTAAAAAAATTAAAAGGTAAAATAATTGAAAGGACACCCCTTAAAACAAAATGCTCCTATCTCAGATGGCATAGGCGCTGCATGTAGTCCGCACTGAATCGAGTTCGATCCCTTACGGGATGATTGTTTTTTCTCCGTTTTTTCTCCGTTTTTATTCATGTTTTTTTTTGTTTTTTTTTTCTTTTCTTAAATTTATGTTTTAAATTCAAAACAATAAGTCTCCTTCATTAAAAACCTACCGACACACTCTAATTCATTCAAAATCTATTTTTTATTTTATTTTTAGAATTAAAATAAAAGAGTTTATCCAAGGAATGCTCTCCCGTGGCTGTACTCAAAATCTTTGAGTCCTTTATCAATAAGAATTATAGTTAAATAAAATAGTGTTGACTCCTTAAATCCTTGTATTTGTATATTTCTGACTTGTGAATTTGTTCAATTTTCTTTCCGTTCTTGTTCATCAATTATTTGGCATCTCGAATCTCCACATCATGTTAGTATTTTTTTGTCATTCTATTTTTTTTTTATTATGTGCTTGAATTTTTATTTTTATTTGTTCATAATAATAATTTTTTACTATTGGCTTGTTACAATTAAATAATTTAGAATTAGTTAAATTGATTACAATTGTCCGCAATCCTCTATTATTTGATCCTCAATTACTAATTATACAGATTACATCATATTAGTCTAAATTTAATGGAGATGTATTATTTTAAAAAAAAAATTACAACCGTTTGAACGACTTAAGCTTCAACTGACTTGGAAGAACAAGCTAATGAGTAAAAAAAAAAAATCTACGAAGTGAAGGAATTGATTTAAGTTCATTGCCAATTGATCCGGGGGAAAGATTACCTATTCGAAAATATCATCCAAATGATCTTGATGCAATAATTTGAATCTTGATGAAATAATTTGAATCTTGATGCAATAAGGAGGTCATATCTTCAACAAGGTCATATGTTCCCTTTAATTAATAATATGAAGATGAGAGAATGATTTAATTTAATATTTTAAAATATTATTTAATTAAAAGAGTAGACAATTTTTTTATTTTTTTTTAATTTAATCAAAATTTTATATTTTTAAGAAAAATATTTTTTCATAAAGTTCACTATTAATGGGGCCTCAAATTTTTGGAGGCCTAAAGCAAAATCTTCATTGATTTTCTTCTTGAGCCATTCTTGTCCCTTTAATGGTGACACCGCTTAGAAAAAATCCTGCGTACGCCACTACCTATCCTACGCCTTCACCTTCCAGAATATTTGTTTAAAGGGAAAAGGATCTGATATACCCCTCAACTTTGTCATTTAGAGCTAATATACCCCTTGTTATAAAAGTGACTCATATATACCCCTATTGTTATACAAATAACTCACATATACCCTTTTCCTCTAACGGAAGTGAAAAAATTAATTTTAGTTTAATTTTTTTAATTATTTTAAAAAAGATATAATCCCATATGGGTATATTTAATCCTCCTCAAACATATATTATTATTTTTTAACTTTTTTTGTTTTGTTTCAATGACTAATTTAGATTTATTATTTTGATGGTAAAATTTATTTAAGTTTAGTTAATATTCTTGTAAAATTTATTATAGATGACCCAATTTTTTTCAAATACAAAAACTAAATTATAATATAGCCGAAAAAAATAGTTTTAAATTTTTTTCTTTACACTGAGGAATGAAAGAAAAAATAAAATAAGAATAAGAAACTCAAATAATGATAATCAAAAAGTCAAAAAAAAAAATTATGTCCGAAAAAAATTAAAATATACCTTGAAATTGCTAGAAAAATCATATATACCACTAAATATTTTTTTAAAAAAATCAAAAGTCAAAAATATAAATTTAAAACTAATTTTTTTCACTTTCGTTAAATGAAGGGTATATGTGAGCTAATTTTGTAATGGTAGGGCATATGTGAGTCGTTTGTATAACAGTAAAGGTATATATGAGTTACTTTCATAACGAGGGGCATATCAGCTCCAAATGACAAAGTTGAGGGGTATATCAGGCCCTTTTATATTCAAATCCTTTTAGGATAATATTTTTTACTTGCATATCAAACACAAATTAAAAAAAAAATAACCCACTATTCCCTAGAAAAATACTTAACACCCCTATTGTAAAAAGTCTAACAATACAAAGTGAGTAAATCATATTAATCATCTTTGTTAGGGAGGGTTTTACCCTCTAATATGAAATTTTTAGACGCAAATTCAAATTTATTCAGACTTTAATATGAGTATCGAACATTGGATTAAAAATTTAAAAAAATTTAGGTCGACATAGGTAGAGCCCGAACTTTTTGAGTAAAACGTAACTATAAGTAGTAATATATGAAGAAAGAATAATTGAATATAATAGTAAGAATAGCAATTCGTATTTAAACAAGACACCAACATGAGTTGTGGTGTAATGATGAGACTGCTTCACTCTTAACCAGAGCCCTAGATTTGAGCTTTGGGTATGGAGAAAATCATGTTGGGAGCGCCACCCCCCGAATGGACCCTGCAGTACATGATCCAAATTTAATCGGGGCTCTAATGTTGGTTCCAGACAGCAGATGGAAAAAAAGTATTTAAACAAGACTTAGGAGGAAACCAAGGTAATGGTGATTTTGATGTCAGTACTAATCATGATTTAATTAATAATATTAAATAAATAGTTATATATACAGGATGGAAACAAATTAATAAGTGGGGAGAGATGGTAGAACGTATCTATTATAGATTGTGGGCACATGCAAAACTACAGTATGCATTACTCCACACGATTTGTCTTAACTAATACTAATAGGGGTCGTTTGGTAGGGAGTATTAAGAGAAATAGTCCAAGTATTATATTTGATATTATTTAATACTATGTTTGGTAGAAATTTTGGGTCTATGTATAATCAATTCTTGGATTAGTTATACACCCTACATGGTATTATAGGGTGTGTAACAAATACCTTCCATTTGGTGGTATTAGTTCTAATACCATGGGACTAATCTAGGTAAAGACAAAAATACCCCCTCAAATCCTTTTAATCATTTTGTTTATTTTCTTTATTTTATGTTTTATATTTATACTAATAAATTTATTTAAATAAATTAGCTTACAAATTTTATTATTTAGATATAATTTTTTGTTTCTAAAATATGAGTTATTTAATCTATTTATTATTAATATAAAATATTATAATCCGACTAATATGCTAATGTTGATGTATGAATTTAAGAACAATTCATAAGTCAAATATTGCCTCTTAACGGAAGTCCAT